>PVHX01006385.1:0-101237 GCA_004024805.1 Geosciurus inauris | reverse complement strand
CAAATCTTCATCATGTCGGATTAGGACCATATTTCCTTAACAAGACTCCTATAGCACAACAAGTAAAATCAAGAATCAACAAATGGGATGGATTCAAACTAAAAAGCTTCTTCTCAGCAAAAGAAATAATCAATGAAGTGAACAGACAGCCGACATCCTGGGAACAAATCTTTGCCACACACACATCTGATAGAGCACTCATCTCCAGGATATATAAAGAACTCAAAAAACTTAACACCAAAAAAACTAATAACCCAATCAATAAATGGGCCAAAGAGCTGAACACAAACTTCACAGAAGAAGATATACTATCCATCAACAGACATATGAAAAAATGTTCAACATCTTTAGCACTCAGAGAAATGCAAATCAAAACTACCCTAAGATTCCATCTCATGCCAGTCAGAATGGCAATTATCAAGAACACAAACAACAATAAGTGTTGGCGAGGTTGTGGGGAAAAAGGCACGCTCATACATTGTTGGTGGAACTGCAAATTGGTACAACCAATCTGGAAAGCAGTATGGAGATTCCTTAGAAAACTTGGAATGGAACCACCATTTGAGCCTGCTCTCCCACTCCTAGGCCTATACCCAAAAGACTTAAAAACAGCATACTACAGTGCTGCAGCCACTTCAATGTTTATAGCAGCTCAATTCACAATAGCTAAACTGTGGAACCAACCTAGATGCCCTTCGATAGATGACTGGATAAAGAAACTGTGGCATATATACACAATGGAATGTTACTCAGCAATAAGAGAATAAAATTATGGTATTTGCAGGTAAATGGATGGAGTTGGAGAATATCATGCTAAGTGAAGTAAGCCAATCTCAGAAAACCAAATGCCGAATGTACTCATTGATAAGTGGATGCTGATCCATAATGTGGGAAAGGACATGGGAACAAAGGTGGATCTCCATTCACAGGGGTGTAAGGGGGGAGGGGGCATGGGGACAGCAAGGGTGGTGGAATATGATGGTCATAATGACCCTAACTTTATGTATGACTGCATATATGATGTGATTCTATACAACTTACAACTAGAGAATTGATATGTTATCCTCTATCTATGTACAATGAGTCAATTTACACTGTCAACATGTAAGCCTAAATAAAACAAGAATAAAAATTAAAAAAAAAAATAAAAGAATGACCATGAAGTGCAATCAAGGAGAACAAAAAGTAATGCTGAAGAAAACTGCACAGATTTTTAAGACAAAGATTTTATGAAATAAATATTTTAAAACGTTTGCAGAAATACAGGAATATATAGAAATCATATAAGCAAAAGCTAAAATGAGGAAAGGAAAATAAATTATGGAATTCTAAGTCAGAAAACAAAACAAAAATGGAGACAATACATTCTTTTCAAGTATACAAGAATCATCTCCAAAATTATGTATTAAGACACAAATGAAAATGTCTTCTTTGACTAAGATGCAAGTAAATTAAAATTTAAATATTTTCCAAAGTATTTTGAAGTTGAAGAATTTCAGTTTCTAGTTCTTGGAAGTCTTCATGAGCACCCACAATGAACAAACTGGACAATCTTTAAATCCTTGATAGGTCATCAGAGATGAGGTCACAGGATCAAAAATCAGAGACACTGGTAGATGCAGGTAATCACAGCTAACCAGAAGCAAATGCCACAGGTGGAGATGTGAACAACAGCTACTTTAGGAGAGGTATTAGGGAAAATAATAGAAAGAATGGTGTTAAAATAAATGCCTTTTCCTACAGGAGAATAATTAGGTCCGTTTCTTTCACCATTCTCCCTCGTGTTTATCTCACATGTATCAAAGTGAAAAAATAAACTTTAGCACTATTTGTTGAAAATATTGGAGGATATGTTTTGGGGGGAAAGAAAGGTCAGGAAATGCTTTCTTGAAAAAGAAATTAGAAAAGAAAAATTATAAAAGAATATAAGCTGATTTCATCAAAATTAATTCCTTCTATATGATAAAAGATTCCACAAAGTTCAAAGAGAAGCCAGAGCTTAGATGAAGCTTAGCAGCACATATACTAGGCAATGGATAAATATTCAGAATGCCACTTCCTAGCTCTTGCAAAAGAAATAATAAACAATTGAGTTATAAATCATATATCATACAATAGATATGATTGTAAAGAACAGGTAGATGTTTTACAGAAGAGAAAACTTGAAAAGTAAATAAACTTGAGAAAATGCTTAACCTCTGCCATGACTTGAATGTGTCCTCTGAAGATCAGGTGTGGGAAATGTAATCCCCAAGGTAACGAAGGAGAGGTAGAACCTAGTAAGACACAATTAGATCAAAAGGGCTCTGCCCTCATGAATTGGTTAATGTTGCTCTTTCAGGTTTGGGTTAGTTATTGTGAAAGTGGGTCATTGTAAAAGCAAATTTAGCCTCATCTTGCCCTTTCACCTTCCACCATAGATGATTTGGCACAAAAGTATTTTCCAGATACTACCATGAGCCAAATTAATTTATTTTCTTTATAAATTACTGAGTTTTAGGTATTCTGTTATAGCAGCTGAAAACAGACTAAGACAGTCTCATTAGTAATCAAGAAAATGTCAGTGAAAACAATAAAATAATGTCTCACAAATTAAAAAGTACCCAAAGGTTTGACAATAGAAAAACTTATTAGAAAATGAGTGAGTCAGCACACTGATATATTGGGACTATGAGTACTAAAATCATGGGACCATTTTGAAGAGGAAATTTGTCAACATCTGGTAAAATTGAATACATACATAGTTCACAGAATTATATGGTTATTGTAATGGATAGTGGTAAAAAATCCATCCCCAAGAGTGGAGAAACATAAGAAAAAGATAGGATTTATGTAAACTTTAAATCTATGCAATGTAATACTGTATATCAAGTGTGCATTCTGATTCAGGAATGTTTAGAAAATTCAAATGGAAAGATTGCCAACAACTTCATGATAGAGGTTGTTCTAGATGGAGAAGAATGGGAATGGGGTTGGAAGATGGGCCAGCTGGGTTAGGTAAGGCTATGTTGTCACAAGAGCTCCAAAATGCAATGGGAGGGTTGTACGTGTTCCAGCCCACAAGTGACTTCCAACTGCCTCCTGCCACAGGTCAGGACCAGTCACATGACCTTGCAAAGGAGACAAGGAAATGTAATCCTCCCAGCACACTGAGGAGAGAAAAATGAGAAGAAATCTAGTATTAGAAGTTACTAGTATGGGGTGGGGGTGGGAGCATTATGATTTTCAGTTGGTCATTAATATTCTACTATTTAATATAAAATATTGAAGCACAAGTAACAAAATATTAATATTCTGTGTGATGGGAACATAGGTGCTTGCTATATTCATCTTTGTCTACATATTCCCTATAATAGGGCAAGCTCTTCTCTGAGTCGTTACTCTTTAGTATGAATTAGATGATCAGTCTTATTAGATCAGGACCCGAAATGAAAAAGAAGCGACTACATGCTGAATTCAAATTTTTGTTACTGAAAAATTCCCCATCACTTTGAATAATAGGGATAAGATCCTTAGAATACACTAAACAAATTCTCTCTCTGTAATGACCACTATCTAAATCAACTGTCTCATTTCCCATTGCTTCTGTCAGAACAAATTATTCTTACTGTCTTGAATTAATAATCTTCTGATACATGTGTTGTTATTCTTAACTGCCCCTGCTTTTCCCCTGGATCACTCAGACTCAACCCACATATGTGAAAATATAAAATTGTTCCCAATATCAGCGATAACATTGCATTGACAATAATAATCATGGCCAAAGAGAAAAACTGACCACCTGCAGAAAATTAGCATCGAATTTGTATGCATGCCACTGTGACAATAGATAAAGGCAAAATATTCTGTTTCTGCCGCTACAGGAAAAAATGGGTCTGCAAGTGGATTTTCTTAGTCTTTTCACGTCTGTCAATTCATTTGTCTCTCAACATTCCTGTAAGGAAGGAGGGCAAGTATCTATTACCCATGGTGAGCAAATGAAGACTTTGAGACGAGGGAATTTTGCTGACCTGCCCAAATCATATAACAAATGCCAAGCAGAGGTTCTCTGGGAATCCAGGTTTTAGAATGATAAGCTTTTCCCACCAGATCGCTCTGCCATTGACGATGGAAGTCTCAATTCTTATGCCCAGAATTTACCTGATCCTTTCACTCTGTACGCTCATCCCTTTTGGAGACAAGACCCAATGCAGGCCCATAGAATAGTTTGGGGATATTTAAGAAATTGTGGAGGAAACTTGAATTCACAAACAGAATATAACCATGCTAGGTATGCAACAAGCTGTATTCCTTCAAATCAGAGATGGAGTGAATATTCAGAATCAGGGAGGGCAAAAATCAGTAGTCCTGACCCAGCCCAGCAGGTTTTGTAGCTCAGCTCTGCCATTTATTTGCCTGATTGTGGGACCTCGCCTTCCCTCTCTGGGCCTCAACTTCTCCATTTGTCAAATGAATGAATTGAGTTAGATTATCTCCAAAGCCCTCTCCACTCTCTGAGATTCTTTAAAGACATTAACATGCTTACACATGTGCAATAAAACGTAATGTTCCTTTTTCTTCTAGAAAACACACACACACACAGACACACACTCATTCAATAGAGTCACCGAAGCCTGAGTATAGATGGAGTGTAAATCAGAAAATGGCACTTATGTATAAAAACATAACAACTGCCAGATTTTTCTACCATTTTCACTTCTTCTCCCATTAACAGATGGGACGCAGTTTGGTGGAGTTGATCAAATGAAGCAGCTGTCATCTTAGCAGTGACACTAATGAGACAGGTGAAATATTCAAAAGCCCAATCCTCGCCTCAAGAAACCACCTCCGCTCTGCCAGGGTCCTAGTGGGCATATTTATGGGTGAGTCATCAGCTCTAAAAATAGGCTGTGTAAATAATATTTCTTCTAATGATAATGATTATTATTTATAGCCTGCCCCAGTCATCTAGGCAAATGTTCCAGGGCGAACAAAAGAATGCTTAGCATAATTAAATCAAAGAAAACGTAGACTTATGAGAAAAGGAAGCGTTTTGTCATGAGAAGCTGAGAACTCTTTGTTGGATTTGATTAATAATCACTAATGTGGATTTTATTTTAGGATCATACAACATTGTGAGAGTTTTGTTTTATTCACCAGGAGGAGGGGAAAGAAACACACCAACTTAACATCTCTCTTCTTCTAGGAAGTTTTTGCTTTACTTTTCCAGGCTTACTTATCTTTTACTTTTCCAGAAATAATGCAAAAGAAAAAAACTTACTAATGTCTGGATCTTGAGAATTCATCAGTGGGTATTTATTAAGTGCATAGTAAATGTCAAGCACTGGGAACATTGTGTGTGTGTGTGTGTGTGTGTGTGTGTGTGTGTGTGTTATTTCTAAATTCCTGAAGCTCAGGAAGTGATGGGCAGTTAAATACCGTGAGGTATATTGAGGACCAGAATTCAGCAAAGACTTCATTACAAGGTGATATTTCAGCTTCCTGAAAGATAAGTTGGAATTTATCCATTTGATAATAGAAGAGGGGCAACCCAAAAAGAGGAATGACAGGTGCAAAGGCAGGCAGGGGTGATGTAATATTTTGTTTTTAAGATTGGAAAGAAATGTAGCAGAATGAACCTGAGAAGACAGACAATAAATGGCAATATGAGTAAATTCTGCAGAGAATGTAATACTGTCCTAGTAGGACATGGAGCCTCTGAAAAGTGAATAAGGGCTTCCATAATCACATATGCCTTTTAGAAAGATCACTAGAGAGGCAGCATGGATGGTCTAAATATGCAGGGAGGGAGACCCATTAGAAACTTTGAAATGATTCAGGCAAGAGCTGATAAGCAGTTGACCTAAGCACTTGCTGAAGGGAGGATGAAGAAGATCCATAAGACTTGTAAACAGCTGGCTGTGGCAGGGCACGCTTGTAATCCCAGCACTTAGGGAGGCTGAGACAGGAGAATCGCGAGTTCAAAGCCAGCCTCAGCAACGGCGAGGTGCTAAGCAACTCAGTGAGACCTGTCTCTACACAAAACACAAAATAGGGCTGGGGATGTGGCTCAGTGGTCAAGTATCCCTGAGTTCAATCCCCAGTACCAAAAAAAAAAAAAAAAAATTATAAACATACCACACTATCCTAAGGCATTTCCCAAGGAGTGAAAGTGTTAGAAGGCAAACACAGCAGATTGAAAACCACTTACATAGCCATTTTGTGTAGTTGTTACCTATGGCTATGTACCTGCAAGCATGAAATATATTAGTAACAGGGTTTGCAAAGAAGCTCTGTGGTGAAAAGCATTCACTTAGATGAGGATATTATCAGTCTTCATAGCGCACTGTTTTTCAATTTCTTAAATTTGACTGTATCTCTGATATCAAGAAAGAACCTGCTGGCCTGTGTCTGAATCAAACCTACCTACCTGCTCACTAATATTTCCTGAAAAGCAAAGAAACTACTGGCAAAGAAAAGGAAGAATATGTAGCTGTCCAAGGGAATTAAGACATGGTCCTCAACTGTGAATCATGCCAACTTTGTTTTACTTTCTTGGTTTTGGTTCTGATTCACTTGATGACATGAACTCAAATTACTTCAAGCCTTAATTTTCATGGCTATAAAATGAGTATAGTTGTAAGAAACCCCCTACTTACCTATTCATGGCACTGTGTAGATGACTAGGATATGCCTGTAAATGCCCTAAGCCTTTGCTTGAAGGCTTCCCTAGATGTGTCATGACTTTGTTGGTAGTGATTTGGGAAACTGAGCTTCTCAGGTGGTGAGGCTGAGAGTCCTAGAGGGATGACTCATTTGTCAAAGGCACCCTAAATTGATGCAATCAGTCATTTCTGGATTTACCTGGCCAGTCAAAGATTGAAATCAACTGACTTATGAAAAATTATAAGAGGATCTGTACTTCAAAGAGTGAAGTCATATGTTGGAGCCTTGCTAATATAGAAAAAGAACCAGAGGAAAAATAATTTTTGAGTGCAAACAACTGCAATCACTTTACAAATTTGGTAGCTAGGTAACTTCAGACACTGTGCTGCGTATTTATTCATCGTCTGCACATTTATTATCCCACTCATGTTTCTGTCTTGCATGTAGCAGGCACTCAATAAGCATCAGTTGCATGGACGACCCTTTGTGGCATGTACTATGATCACATTTTGTACATTTGAGAAACCAAGCCATGGGAATTTGAGAAGCCCACCCAAAGCCCTGCTGCTGTGAGCGCAGAAGAGCCCATGCTTGCATCTTGCCTTACAGCAAAATTCCTGCACAGTCCCCCTGACTTCTCTGTCTCGGGGAGTCCACTCTCCTTCCCTATTATCACTCTGCCAATAATGTCCCTTTCTGTTCCTAAGCTATGTGATTTTCCTCCATCATTAACTGTTATTAGACTCCATTTTTCCAGATCCACTCTTCTCTTCAGGGAACAAGGGTGGATGGTGCTTATGCTACCTACCTGATTTGGAGCCAACACCTGTACTACTCAGATCTACTCCATGCTCCTGACATTCAGAGTTCAGGGCTCTTGTCAAATAATGGATGAAGGGATAGGAGAAAATCAGATCTTTGACATAGCTGTGGGAAAACGAACAACACTGTTCTTCATTAATGTCAGCTCACAAATTGTTTGTAAATATGTCAGGAAAAGCAAGGCCACTCATTCAACTAGTCTTTATTGAATGTTAACGTTTTATATGACAAGCCTCTCTGAGGTGCTAGGAAGATACAAAGACCAATAAAGCAAGATCTTGGCCTTACAGAGTTCATGATCTCATGGAAAGGCATATATAGTTGATGTTCATTATTGGAGGAGCCCGTATTTGTGAATATGCCTACTTGCTAAAAGTTACAAGTAATCCTTGAATCAATAATCTCAGCATTTTGGGGATCTTCTGCTGACATTCAGTGTGCAGGAAACCCTTCAGTCACTCTGATGTCCATGTGCCTAGTGAGACTGAACAAGCCAATGTTCTTCTTTCAGCTCTCATACAGTATGATCTATTTAGTGCCACACCTTTTCTCATGTTTTTACTGCTCAAAATGGTCTTGAAACACAGTGCTGAAGAGTTTTCAGTGTTCCTAAGCACAAGGAGGCCACGATGCTCCTTACAGAAAGAATATATGTTTTGGAAGAGCTTCCTTCAGGCAGGAGTGACAGTGCTGTTGACCGTGAGTTCCATGCAAATGAATCAACAATACGTGTTAAGCTAAGTGTCTTGAAACAGAAACACATATAAAGTGAGGCTCTGAATTGATTAGTCGATGCAAAATGGGACAAGAGTCTCACAAAAAGCAACCCTATGTTTCCCATAGAAGCAATGGCTCGGAATTTGCTAATCCTGTGTTCTTGGTGAGTTTATAGCACACAACCACTGCAAAAAAAGAATCAACTTCATGGACTGATCCAACCAGCACAGCTTGGTGAGACCTACTGTAAAAGTGTGAATGCAATTCTAGAGAAGCACACAGGAAAGAGCAACGGACTTGGCCTTGGAGAACAAATCAATCACTATGGAGGGCATGCTTTTGACATAGGTTTTTTTTAAATGAAGAGAAACTCAATGAATGGACGGAGTTGAAAGGACATCCACGGAAGAGGGGAACCACCTGCGAAGGAAGGAAAGGAGATCTGAAAGACCTTGACATGCTGAGCAATTAGAAGGAGCAGTAGTTGGAGCAATTCAGACCCATGCATCGATTTGGTTGCAGGCAAGGATTTTTTAACCATATGAAGTTTCCCTACATAATCCAGCCTGTGGTTTTTGCCACAGGGAAGTGTGCAAAATGTCTGCTGTGAAAATTGGCTCAATATTCATAATCAAATCCATTATGTTCCCTCTGAAGTCAGGCCCATGTTTCCGTAGAAACCCCCAGTTATGTAAAAGGACCCTGAATGGCGATTGCCAAGAAAACCCACCACCTTGGGAGGCCACCTAGTAAAGCCAGAGGGAAAACACTATATAATTTTTGTTAAGATCAACAAGATGGAAGGGCAAAAATAGGCTCTTTCCTCATAGCATAGCAAGGAGAAGTACTGTAGGGCTGCAGGACATAGGATCCCTCAGTATCCACACCGTGTCCTCATTATGAAGGAGCCTGCCTACTAGCAGCTCTGAAATGAGCACTTACAATGAGCACAGTTCAAGGGATTCCACAGGTGTGGAAGATCTTACATAGCTTTTTTTTTTTTTCCACAGTACAAAGCAGTTTACATCAGGCCTTGTAACAACCATCTGAAGTAGGTTTTATTAGTCCCATTTTATAAAAGAGAAACACCAAAACTCCAAGTGATTAAGTAACCATTTTTGAGTTTACACAGCTAGTGCCAGGCAGAATCTGGATGTATGCTCAGTTTTGACTCCAAATCTTGCCTTGGAAAAGGTCCCTGACCTCAGAAACTTGTATATGTGAAAAGTCCCAATGCCAGTGCATATGGCAGCATGTGATATGTCAGAGGAGTTAGTAGCCCCTACTTTCAGTTTTATAGAAATACTCAGAGGGCAGAAGTCTGAGCCTATAGTGCTACACTGTCCCCAAGGAATCATTAGCCTTGGAACAAATGATCCTGATAGCTAGAGACAAGGGAGGAAGCCATCCCTGGTGGGTATGCACGTTAAGGTCCAGGAACAGAAATGATCCTACAGGGATCATTAGCCTGATAGCTAGAGACAAGGGAGGAAGCCATCCCTGGTGGGTATGCACGTTAAGGTCCAGGAACAGAAATGATCCTACAGGGAACAAAGGTGCCATGACAAGAAAGGCAGATCCAATTTGTTAAGAGACTTATAGGACATCTTCTCCCTGCCTCAGGTGGGTCTCAGTGGGTACAAAATAGTTGCAGACAGGATCAGCTTTTGTGGCTGTGTCTCCAGAGAAGATGCCTATTTTCTATGACTTGGGGCCAGCCAGGACCCTAGGCCATCCCAGGATCCTCTGGTCCTCCACACTTTGTGCATCCCCCTGGTCTGTGGCCTCCACCTTGACCATCTACCTGCAGTGCCCTTGTTTCATTTCCTGCCTGTTGAAGTCTTGCTCATCTCTCAGGGTTGAGCTTAAAAGTTGTCTTCTTCAGAAGCTGCTCCTAGTTTCCCTAGTCACAATGAGTTCCTTCTGTTCCTGAACCCATACAGCAAATACCTCCATTTTAGCCTGTTTTTTATTCTGTCTTGTCATAGCCAGGCTGGCAGCTTGTCTGTGTCCTCAAGGCCAGGGACATGTGTCCTTAGTCCATCATTTAACACGGTGCCTGGCACTTGATTAATGCTCAATCGATTCGTCTTGAAAATAAATTCACAGAGCTGAGGATGTAGCTCAGTGGTAGAGAACTTGCCTAGAATGAAGAAAGAAAATTTAAAAAGAAAAGAAAAATGAATTCATAAGAAAAATGTCCTTGCATCTAGAGCAATTCAATTTAAACATAATTTAATTGAAATAGTAAGATTCATTTAAGCCAACTTATATTGTGAATGAAAACCTTCAGAATTCAATCTGAACTTACCTGTCCCCTAAATGACAGTTTAATTTCACTGTAATCTTTATTATAATAACTTCTAAACTTGTTATTAGCATTACTGATGAAGTTGAAAGACTATTTCATCTGATTGTTGTGTCTTAGGAAACACTTACTATTAAATTCCACACCAGTAATTAGAAAACCCTATTATTTCACAATGGGCTAGGCTATACCAGGCAAGTATCCTTCAATTATAGAAACAGAAGCCATCTCTAAGCATGTGGAAGTGAAATCTCACACATCAAATAGTCTCTGCTCTCCAACATAAGCTATATTATTAGAGACAGACCATGTAAAGTTAAAAAGTCCTGACATGCTCCGAAATAGTAGTTTTACAGGGATGAGTGTCATCTGTGACTGGTTTGGCTTTATCCCTTCCAAAATCCAGCAAGTTCAAGTTCTGGAGAGTCTCTCTCTCTCCCTCTCTCTCTCTCTCCCCGTGTTTATTTATAAGTTATCTTTGGATTGAACAACAGAAGCTAGGCCAGGGAAGGAGGGCCTTGAGAGACACAAAATGAGGAAGAGGAAAGTGTTCATTTGGATCCCAAGGACCCCTTCCAGCTGGGAAGCTATTTTATTCTAACTAGATTGTGACCTCATGCTCCTTGTCTGTGAATTCCTACCAAAATCTAAGCAGGAGAGATTCCCCAGGCAGTTCATGGAAGCCTTTTGGACACATGAATTGTCAGAACCTGGTGGAGTCTTGGGCAGAGCCAGTCTTCCATGGGTCACACACTGAAGCTTGGGAAGTCCAGGGACTGTTCAAGTTCTTTTGATGCTTCCTAAGCTGCTGACCTGGGCTTTGCCTCCTTCTGGTCCCAACCCACATACCCCCCAAAGGATGCAGCTACTGGCACAGCACATTGCTTAGAACACTTTGAAGGTTTAATAAGAGCTGGATGGCGCTCTAGGAGATTGATTGGGAAAGGAGGCAGCAGGCTGGGGTCTGCACCCACCCCCAAACAGGAGCTCTGACTCACAACCTGTTTGGCTCAGCTTAGACCTCTCTTGTTTCCTGAATCCCTCTCTCTGTAATGAAAAAACTTCTGTGGCAGATGTTTTAAAACAATGATGATGTGATCCACTACTTTCTCCTTGCATCATAGGATTTTAAAAAGTGTTTTTGCAGACTTACTCTTTAGGGTAATTACTCTATATAAATATATGTATATATGTGTGTGTATATACGTATTATATATACATATATATTTGGTATTAAGCATTTGGGAAGACTTTTTCGATGATTCCATCAGATAACTGCCACCCTGGAGAGAGACTGGGAATCGGTTAGTAAGATGCAGCGAAGGTCTGGGAGCAAAGCTGCCTTCAGAATCCAAAGTAATTTGAGAGCGGGGCTAGGGGTTGGATGCGTTTGAGGATCGGTGTGCGTGTATGGATTGCAGGGATTTGTCTTTTTTTGCAGGGGAATAATGGGTATGAAGGAATTCGGGGTGTGGGCACAGGGCTGGTGTAGGCTTCCTCCTGAAGGGCAAGGCCAAATGTCCAAGGCTGAGAAAGTGAACGAGAAGGGTCCACACAAGCCCTGGGGCGCCCCAGGCAAAGCCTGGGAGGAGCAGGAGTCGCGCGAGCTAGCGAGCGAGGGGACGCGACGGGTGACAGCGGGGGTGGGCTCCTGGCCGGGGCGGGGCGGCCGCGGCGGGCAGGGCTGGGGGCGGGGCTGGGCGGGGCTGGGCGGGGCGGGGCTCCCAGGCCATCTCGCAGGCTGCGGCGGCCGCGGAGAGGCGTCCACAGCGGCGACTGAGCGCGCGGCGGAGCAGGGCGGCGGCGACTCGGTGAGCGCGGCGCGGACGCGGCCTGGGACGCGGCGGGGAGCGCGGGCGGGGTCCCGGGCAGAGCGCTCGGAAGGCGCCGGGCAGCCGTGGGCAGGGCGGGTGCAGGCGAACCTTGGCACCCTTGCCGGGTTCCCGACGCCCCTGAAGCCTTGGGGGAAGGAGCAAGCCAGCGGGCGCGGAGGACCAGGTCCTGGAGCCCCTCTCCAGCGGTCGCCCTCCAGAGGTCTTTCTGTGCACCCTCTGCTCCCTGTCTGTCAGGCTGTTCCCTGATGTGTTCCTTTTCCAGATCACCCCCTTTGCCCGTCAGCCACTCCCACCCCACCCACCAGGTATCTTCAGCTCCAAAGCCATTCTTACAGTAGACCCCGATCTTCTGCCGCCCCATTCCCATCACCGGGAGCTCAGCTTTGCTCCTCCCCACTCTCTACAGCCCCAGAGGCAGGGAAACTCCCCACCCCCCATCCCAGCCCCTGTACACCTGGACCCTTCTGCTGCCACCTGCCGCAGAGGTTCTCAGCCAGCCTGCAAGCTGCTGTGCCTAGGACCCAACCTGCTTGCCATCTGTGCCCTCCCCCTTCCCTGCAGAACACAGAACCCCAGGCTGGCAAAAGAGATTTTCTGATCCTAAGCTCCGGGAACAATTTGACCCACTTCCCAAGAGGCTGCTCCCAGGCCAGCCAAGCTTTTTGCTGGAGACACCTGTCTTGTCTGCCAGTTGAAGAAAACCTCTATCAAAATGAGCCAGTCAGACCGGGGTCCTTCTCAAACCCACTGCGATTTGCTGGTCAGTGTGCCTAGATACCAGGGCCAGGAGCTTTGTTATTTAAGGTCTCCAAAGCCATTTGCCCACCCACCCAGAATTCTGATCCCCAGAATTCCCCCAGGCACTGCTGGGGATACAGGGCCCAGTACTGACAGAGCCACCTTTCTGGAGTCCGTCTGGGTCTGCCTGGTCTCCTTTTCCATGTCCGTTTTTCCTCTCTGCTCCCTAGGGAATCCAGGGTAGGGTCATGGGACTGGAGTTCAAGGTCTTGGTTTCCCCCACAGCTTTGTGGCCTTCCCTCCTTTCCCTGTTAGAAACTTTCCCCACTGTCATTGGTCACTACCTCCTCTGGATTGGCCTGGCCATCTGCACAGTGTTGAGTTCCCAGGGCACAGAAAGCTGGATTGGGACCGTGCGGGGCTGAGACCTGTGCTGGGCAGCAAGAGGAGAGTGGCCACTGGCCAGGTCTGGACTTGGAGGCCAGAGGCCTTAGGTTGGATTGTTGCTGTCTCTCACGTGGCTCCAAGTGGGGTTCCATGGCTTCTTTGCAGGGAAGAGAGGAGGCAGAGCAGGGGCTGTTTTTCCTGCGTGTTTCTGACTGTCTTATGTTGCTATGGTGACAGTTTTGCCTCTCTTCCTCCCTCTGACTCTTCTGGGAGCTGGTTTTTATTGGTCTGTTGTCCTGTCTTTTATGGCTCTAATTTCTCCTTTCTACTTGCTCTGAAATAAACAGTCATAAACATGGGCACTGGGCCCTGGCTGGGGGCTGGCAGAATTTCACCTCCTGTGGCCCAGGTTCCTGTTATCCTGTGAAGGGGAGAGTAGGGGAGCAAGGTGGGGTCAGATCTGCCTGCACTCCCTCCTGTTCCCAACTCTGGGCAGGGGCCAGGAGCTTCCTGGGCTAGGGTACACAGTGGGTACAACACTGCGTGCGTGCTAATAAAAGATCCCAAATGGTGCACAATGATTGGCAGCTCACTGGCCTGCTTTCTAGTCATCTTCAAAATAGTGCTGTGGGGGAGGGGCTATCCCCACTTTGCAGATGGGGAAACTAAGCTCAGAGCAAGAGAACTTTTCCCTGTGGTCACACTGATGTTAGCCCTCAGTTTTTATTGAATGAAGGGAAAGTGAAACTGGTATGTGGATGTCCCTAGTTCCTGCCCTGCTCGGTTCCCAGGTCCTGTGCCCAGGACCTCAGCCCCCTAAACCCACGCTTCAGGAGGCTCATTGGTGGGTCCTCCCAGTCCCCCAATCCTTCCAGTGAGATGCTGGATCCCTGTGGAGGCATGCCACCAGGGAACTGCCTGGCATGTCCTTTGTTTACCCTTGACCCTAACTTTTGGAAACCCAAGTTGAAAGCAGAGAGCAGAGGGAAGCCACTTGTGACTTCCTGTTTTTAACTCAGCACTGAGAAGAATTCAGTTTGCTTCTACTCCCAGGGCCTAGATGCAACCGGATGAGTCAGGGACACAGAGCCAGCCATGGGTGAGGAGCTCTGAGCTCACCAGGGCCATAGGGTCACCCACTGTCCCCTGTCAATGACACTCCAGTGAAGCTGCCTCCTCCCTTCCTGGTTATTTTTCTCTCTATTGCACTCTCTTCTTTTCCGCCCCTGCCCCTTCCCCTTCTTCCTACTGCTGGGTTCTGGGCTTGGTAATCAAAGCCTGGAATGTATTATGGCAGCTTGAAAATTAAAGGGGGATCAGCAACCTCATGGTCAAATGTTGGCCATGAGGAGATCAATCCACTCATATGGACCTCAGTTGCTCCATCTTTAAAAGAGTTGACAGGATGTGTCATGTTGGCTGTTTGCTGTGAGGATGGAATGGAATAGCCTGCAGGGAGGGCTTTGGATGGTTGAAATGCTGAAAGACCCATAATGGCTTGATTCTGTTGGGTGAGCTCAGTGTTAAAGAGACCCCTGAGCTATTTTCCAAAGGTCCATAACTGACTAAAAATAATGAAGCCGTAAAATCTCAGAGTTAGAGGTGTTCTCTGAAGTCATCTCTTCCGGCCTTCATTTACACACCTATTTGTGGAGCTCCTACTCTCTCTACCAAATATTGTGGATTAAAAATATGGACACTATTTCTGTTTTCAAAGAATACAATCAGGTGTAAAAGATAGAACTGAAAGAAATCCTTGTAATACAGTCAAAAAAGGTGGCATGATAAGTGAAAGGGTGATACTGGGCCCAATGATGGCCTCTTGACGAGGTCATGCGTAGGGTTGAATTAGGTGGCCCGTGCTTTCTGAAGCACAGTGGTTATACCACCACCCAGGTGAGAAGCCTGGTCCGGCCCTCGTAGCAGTGAGGTGATACTGGAGAGCCCCTCATTCAGCTTGGTGAGGAGGGTGGGAGAGGAGCAGGTAGCAGGGAGCCAGTCCTGCCTGACTCTGGGTTTTGACTCATCCACTCCTAGTAGCCTCTGGTTCTACTTCAATAGAGCTGAATGGCAGTGTGGTGACTGGAAAGAAAGAGGGTTAGCCGGGCGCGGTGGCGCATGCCTGTAATTCCTGCACTTAGGGAGGCTGAGACAGGAGAATTACGAGTTCAAAGCCAACCTCAGCAACAGCAAGGCGCTAAGCAACTCAGTGAGACGCTGTCTCTACATAAAACACAAAATAGGGCTGGGAATGTGGCTCAGTGGTCGAGTGCCCCTGAGTTCAATCTCTAGCACCAAAAAAAGAAAAAAAAAAAAAAAGAAAGAGTGTTCTGGAGTCTGACATGAGTGGAATCTCCTCTCCTGCTCTGTTCTCGTTGTGAGATCCTGAACAGGTATATCTAATCTCTTTGGGCCTCAATGCTTGTATCTGTAAAATGGCAATAATTATGCTTGCCTTCTCATAATTAAATGTATTAAGTGTTTGTAGGGTCTGGCATGGTGCCCACCTCACAGTAGTCTTACTGTTAATTAGTCCTATTGATTAGAAAAGAGTTCTCGGATACTAGGCCTGTGGGTCCTTGTAGAACCCTGGTAGGAAGCTCTTTGGATGAATTCTGGCCTTTGGAACTCCATTCATTACCTGGGAAGGTTACAAAGTGCTCTTGTTCAGGCACCTACCACTGTTGGTCAGTCGAGTCCTCTCTTACCAGATGAGTAGTGTTTATTGCCACGACGGTGTGAAATCTCTAACACTTGTTTTCCCAGACAGGAAGAAAGTTGAAATGACAGCAGACTGACTGGATTTCAGAAACCTGCTTTGTCTGTGAGAATACTTTAAAATGAATGCTTCATGTTTTTTCATTATGGACATATTTAGATTCACTCCTCCCCACCCCCATTTTAAGTTAGCATATATGCATATGCATTTTCCATAATCATCACTTTAATTATGTGACATTAGTATTATTGTCCCCATTTTACAGTTAAAGAAACTGGGAAAAAGGTAAAAGTCACTTGCATAGTGTCTGGCAGCTAGAAGTGACAGGGCCAGAATTTAAAACTAGGTCCTGGCTTGCTCTTTGTGCCATAGTACACAGTCTTGTCATTTCCTTGGCTGGCATGTCAGTGACCTAAAATAATTGTGTTTGAAGAATGCAAGCGGATTTTAATAGGGGTGGAACTAGTCAATGCTGTAACTCAAACTCATAGTAAATATTTAGAAACTTTATTAGGGTTTTGCTCTCAGCACAGCATTAATGAGGCTTTCTGCTGTTAGCTGAGGATTTATTCCTATAAGTGAATAGAAGAGGAGTTTGACATGTCTGAGTTAAGAGAAAACATTTGAGGGTTCTAGAAGTAGTTTCCTTAGCACAAGAATGGTGCTGGTTTGTCATTTAAATGACCTGAGCTTTTGGACAGGCCAAGATTTTGTAATTGAACTTATGAATGGAAAGAATGATAGGGGCTTCCCTGAGACATGAAGACAGGAGGAGACTCAACAGGGTTCAATCATGGGGATGGTTGACTCTTCAAGTGCAAGAATGATGTAGGTTCGTGTCTAGGAAGATAGAAGTATTGAAAAGTAATTAGAGATTAGCTCCCTAGCCTTTCATTGGTAATTTGGAGTCTATTTCTCTGGCTTAAGAATCCTGTTGCCCCAACCAACCCAAGTGCTGAAAGGAGGTGCGGTGTTTCCTAGCAGTGTGCTTACCAGGTTCAGCTTGGCGCTGCAGACAGATGCGTTTCTATTTGCAATTATCTCAGGGCCTGAGTCTGATGTCTGCTTATTTAATGATTTCACTTTCTAATAAAAATTCTGTATGGCATAGATAATTAGATTTTTAAAATGAAACTAGGGAAATAGAGTGCCTCCAAAGAGTTTAATTGCAGTTTTATGATGGATCAAGCATAAAAATGGAATCAGTCATTCATATAACAAATGTGTAGAGTGGCTCGCTGCCCCATGCTGCGCTAGAAGCTGAGTGTGCGGTGGTCAATGTGGCATTGCCAAGCCTGCCTTCAGGTGGCCCTCACTCCATGGGGGAATCAGAGGAGGAAGGACAAGCCCACATGGATTGTGGCCGTCCCTTCTGGACTCATCCTGTTGACATCAGCTTTGACTTTATTTATCAGGATGCTCAATCAGGAAGTGGTTTCCTTTCTGGGAGGGAAAGCAAGGTTTCTCTGCTTTTTTACACAAACAGCATGAAACAGAAAAGCATGTGTCCTGGAGGGTTGATCACCTGGGCTCAGCTCTTGGTTCTGTGCCTCACTTCCCAGGTAAGGGAAGAAAAGGCCTCTGCGCTCCTGTTCCACTGTTGGTAAAATGGGAAGGTTGGATTCAATGAATAAAAGGAATTTTCTGCGTCTAGCCTGATGATTTTAATAAACTTTTGGGCTCATTTTCCTGAGTGGCAGGTGAAGAAGGAAAATGTGGAAGCCTTCATAAGCAAGGTTGTCAAGAGAGCTGGGGATGGGGAGAGCCACGTGTATTCTCATGGAATCCTCTCAAAGAGCAGAGAAAAACCTTGTTCTGTTCTCCAGAAAGGAAACCACTTTCTGATTGAGCATTCCAATAAATGATTGCATCAAGGCTGATGTCAATGCAAAAAGTCCAAAAAGGATGCAAGAGCGGAGCAGAGGCACCAAGCTATTCCCATGCTCCAGAATCTTCACTCACATGAATGGGAAGGGGAGTCAACCTCACAGATGCCTCTCTGACTGCAATGTACTCTTCTGTTTTAAGTTAATGTCCTTTACAAAATTGTTTTGATGATTCTCAGGTTTTAAAATAAAATGCACAACCTAGTTTCTGATATGAGGAGCAATGACCAACACACCTATCAGAGCACCCTACAAGTTCTTATTCCCACTGGCAACCAGATGTTGGCCAGCAGTGAGGATCCCCAGTCCCACTCACCCAGTGGGGAGAGGCAGCATAGTGGGAGTGGGGCACAGAGAGTCAGAGAAGGCTCAGGATCTTATGCCCAAGCTGCCCATTCACAAGAAGCCTGGTCTTTGGCTGGTGTCTCATCTTGCTGAATGTCATGTCCCTTTTGGTAAAACATGGGCAGCAGCACCTACAGAGCAATATAGTGTCTTGCCAACAGGATGATGATAAGCATTTAGTACCCACTTCTAGCCATCTTCTGAAGAGTCTTCGAAACAGATGTTATCCCCATTCTAAGGAGCGTGCATGATATTGCCCTGCTACAAAGGCCCACTCAAGGTTGCAGAGGTGATGTCTGAAGCCATGGTGTGCATCTTCACAGCCTGCTCTCTCCACCAGCCACACTACAACAAAAGCCACGTGGGCATGAGGAGCATGGAGTTCCAAGCTGTGACTTGGTAAAATGCTCATCTCCAAGAGGTGGAAGTTCCTGCTAGCCATAGTGCTTCTATGCCTTCAAACTGAAGTTAAACAAAATATGGCTTGAGTTTTAAGTGTTTCTCTGTGGCTGACTGGCATCCTTCAGGGTGTCCTTTGCTCAGGCCAGTTTGTCAGAAGATGCCATCTAGCAGCCATGAGCTATGCCTGCAGCACCTGCAGCATGTGACCTTGCTGAGCTGTGAATCCTCCCAGTTGAGGCAGGTGCTATATAACTTGTTTTTCAGATGCTTCCTGGGACAGCTTGTAATCTGGGATCACAAAAGAGCTATGTTCCCAGCTTACAGAATGATAGAATGATATGTGGGTGAACACTTGAGTGTAACCCCTCTATTCTGTAGAAATTGAGGGCCATTGGTGGATGGATGGATGGATGGATGGATGGATGGATGGATAGGTAGATGGAGGGTAAGGCAAAGAGAGACAGAGGGGAGGAGGAAAAGGAGGGAGAAAGAAGAAAGAGAAAGAGAGGTAGAAAGAAGTAGATGGATAAAAGTGGTGGGTAGAGAGGGAGAGACTGAGACCAGTGGGTTTTCCTAGGCTAGGGCAAAACCTCAGTTGCTACAGCTCCAAAACCCAGATAAATGACATGTGTATCTCGAAGTTGTTGAACTGCATGTTGTGCAGCAGGCAGACCTGGGATGCAGTCTTGACTCATTTCTTGGGCACATTCCTTACATTTGCCAAGTTTTCCAGTTTGTGAACTGGAGTTTGTAATGTTTGTGTCTCAGGAATATTGTGATGGATGAATGAATTAAATATTTATCAGCCTCTCCTTTTGCCTGACCTTTGAATAAAATTTGTTTAAGAAATTTTGGCCATGTCCTTTAGGTTCCTCTTTATTGTTCTGGGTGGGAAATGACATGGAACTTCTCCTTCTCCTTCCTCTGATAATGCTTTTCTGAATCACCTCAGACAATGCCCCCAAAAGCCCATTCCTAGCTTGGGAGTCTTCATTCAACACCTGAAATAAATCAGCTGCAGTGTTTACTGGATTGTAACAAGGATAACTGAGAATCAAGCTTCGTATGTACTGTATTAGTGATCTTCTCCTTTTATATTTCTGAAATGATTTTTTTTCTGAAGTGTTGAGGTTTCAAATCTGGGCCCTTGAATCACGGGTTTCGAAGCCGTTTTCTGACACATACACATTCTCTTATTGTGAAGTACAGAATCTAAAAAGCTCTGAAAATGGAAATTCTTTTCATCAGTCATTTGGAAGCAAAAGCTGGCTCAATCTTACATGAGACTATTTATAGCTCTTATTTAGCCCACTCAAGATGAATGAGTGTTTTGGCAGAAAGACAGTGTCCTGGACCCTCCCCGGGGTGAATGTAATATATGGTTGATGCATTCCGCCTCCTTTCCAAAGCGTAAAGGATTCTGAATTCTGAAGCATTTGGGGACAAAGGATTTCAAAGAAGAATTTATGTATCCATTGCAGAGTGCCTGAGGTGGTCCCAGTACCCCTAAGGTTGGGAAGACATGGGCGAGAGTCTTACCTTTGGAGATTTGAAGTGTGGTGACATGGTGCATAGTGTGCTGATCAAAACCAACCATCCATGGCCAGTTTTATGTCTTGTCAATTTAAACAATAATAAATGAACTAAATGACCATTCTTGGCCCAAAACCAAAACAATAAGAATTTGTTAAAACATGGGACATGGGTTCCAAAGTTTGGTTTTGTGTGTGTGTGTGTGTATTTTTAAAGCTTCCTTGGAAGTACAGATAAGCTGGGAATTTTTGATTGAGTGTGGCCTATAACCAAATTTCACCGTTGGCCTTGGGGGAAGGTAGAAGGGACTTTTTCATTCTGACTCATCATTTCAGCCTTGTGAGGAGGAACCAGGGCGTGAAGAGCAAGCATGGGGAAATGACAGCCCCCGGTCCCAGGGGGCGTGAGAAGGCCATGGCTCCTCCCTTGAGTCTGCTTTTGTTGAGTGATCTTGGGCTTGTCACTTCTCTTTCTCCTGGGAACTGAGTTTCTAAGCAGATGACCTCTTTCCTTCCGTCTCTGAGAGTGTGGAGTGGAGGCCAGGGCCCCAGAGGACAGGGGGAGAAGAGAGGGCGAGCGTGGAGCTTCCTGTTCCATCCAGCCCCAGGCAGACTCCTGCAGAGGCTGAGGAGCTGCTCAGTACTTGGCCTTGGTTTCCTTCAGGCCCTGCTTTAGTTCTTCCGTGAGACTGATCTCTCATTGTCTCCAGCTTGTGTGTGTCAGATGGTACCTCCGCTGCCATTCATATCTCTCTTAGGCCAGCCCTCACTGTTGGCCACTGGACCAAGCAGGAGGGTCACCATAGCCATGAGGGTAATGGCCATCGCCAGTAGTTGCCCTGTGTTCTGGGCTATGATTAAGACTATGACTAAGCACTGCTCAGGGAGTTAGAGGAGTGTAAAAGTTCCTTATTGAGGAGCACAGGGCCAGTGCGAGATCTGCCCAAGGAAATGGAGGCATTTGCTGTCATGATCTGTGGCTGTAATGGCAGTGAACTATGGAGAATTTAAGTAAAGGGATTGGGGAACAAATGATGAACCATCCTCCACCCTCTCATTCTTCTTTAATTCCTTGGCCTTTTGAGTTTATGCTTAACACATAATTCTGACTATTGCCCCGTTGAACGCTTAACTTTCCTCCAGAATTTGATGAGGTTTGACACCTCGGTTGGCTCTGCTTGTCTCTGAGGATCCACCTTGCTCCTCAGGAGGGATTCTCCCCCATTAGCAACTACGACAGGAACCAGGGGCCTGACCAAGGCAGGTGATTTCCACATCAGAAATGACAGTGGAGAGTAGAATCTTTAAGGCCTTTGGTTTGCACAGACAGCTGGAGCCCCTGAGGCAATATAAATATGTCACATCAGGGCATATGGAGACAAAGATCCTTTTGGGGTGGCCCTGATCAATTCAAGAGGCCTAGTGTGTGAGTGTGGATGTGCTCATATGGTGGGGTGATGTAGTATGGAGTGTGCGTGTGCGTGTGTTGAGTGGGTGTGAGTGTGAATGTGTGGTGGTGTGGGGTGTGTGAGAGATTGGATAGATGTGTGGGGCAGGGGTGAGCATATGTGTGGTTTGTATGTGAGAGTGTGACTGCTGTGGGTGTACATGAGTGTGCATGGTGTGAGTGTGGGTGGTGTGTGAGTGTGTGTGCATGAGTGTGAGCATGTGTATAGATGTGTTGTGAGTGTGTGTATAGGCTGGAGGTCCTTTCAGATCCAGGAGTGGCTTTGCAAGCAAGGCCCTACCCAGGTGCTGTCTGGACCAAGCTCTGGCTCAGGCCGGCCCCTGGCTGGTGTGGCTCATGAACACAGCTGACTTCTCAAGTGCTCTTGCAGGTTGAGGCTGAGGGACCTTTGGTCTTTCAGGGATCTGTGATCATGGAGAAATCAATTCTGAAGTTAAGTGTCAGGAAGCAACTAAATTATGTTTGTTAGGAAGAGATTTCGGATCCTTCTGTTTCAGAAACAGAGAACCCTGTAAAATCTTTTCTAGATATATTAAAAATAACTCAGATCATTTGAGTATGCTGCTCTAAAAATAAAAGTAGATGAAAGAAAAATCTCATACACGTTTTCAAAAAAATAAGGGACAAAGAATACATTCAGTTTTATGTAATATAGTCAGCTGCAGAAAGGTAGGAAAAGATAAAGAAAGAGAAAAAGAAATGGAGAAAGGGAAACTCAGAAGGAGAAAGTGTTGAGTTACCTCAGCCCCTGGGGCCAAGACAGGTCCTGATCTCCTGTGCCTGCGCCTCTGCCAATTTTCTCAGATGTGGGGCTTACCAAAGTCGGGGGACCGCACATGGGGGGAAAGGAACAGAGTAGGATTACCAGAGCTGCACGGTTTTCCTTGCTGAGCTGGTGAAGATTAGGAAGATCCCGTGGGTGGAGGAGAGAGCACTGTCCAGGGAGTCCTCCCAGGCACTGAGACTGGATCTGCTGACCCCACCTATGTCCCTCTCTGAGCCTCAGTTACTCTGTGTCTATGAGTGGGTAGAACAAGGTGCCCTCTAAAGCCAGCTCAGAGGCTCTGAGGAGCTGTGGTTCTTGTCTCTGGCTGCAGTTACTGTCTCCAGGAGCCCTCTTCCCCATGGCTACAGATTGGGGTTCCCACATATCCACCTTGTATCCCCCTTTAAGCCAGCTGTGTGCCAAGGCCCTGTCCCCGTCCCCCCTGCTCCTTCTCCACTGTATACTCAGTGTATACTAGTAAGGTAAAGGGTTGTGTAAATTTATCTGTTAAACCTCAGATTCAGGAAATAGTTTGAGTGGCTGGTATAAACTAAAATCGCTACAATGTGCTTGCTATTTTGTGGCATATGTGTGTAGTTTGTTGTTTTTTTTTTCCTAACCCGTGGTTTACAGGTTACCCAGACCCAATGTGGCCCCTAATTTTTCAAAGTATTCCCAAATTTTCAATTACATTAATGAAAAAGAATCATGGGATTCCGAATGCAGTTAACACCCATTGATGCTATTTTGCCAGTCTTTTGGTAACATTTCTCCCCTACAGACCACCTTTGCAAGGCAGATATTTTTGTTCCTTTTCTGAAGATAAAGACTCTGATGCTAAAGACATTTAAAAAATTTTGCTTTAAGACATAGCATCGAACACAGGGCACTGGGGTTTGGGTGAAGTCCTCCACGTTCCCTTACCACACAGCTCACGCTGCTTCCAGAGCATGTTATTTTTTAGGAAATAAAATCCTTTTTTTTTTCTGCCATGATTAGAGTCCCTTAAGCCTCAGAAAACAATCAGATTGGTTCCTTTGCCTTTTTTCCAGTATGGAGCTGTGGGACTCTCCCTACCTAGACATAAGCTTTGTGCAGACAGCGTCTTCTGTTTCCATCTAATGAACTCTTGCTGCGTGCTTCCGAAGTGCCAGACGCTATTCTGGAAGCTTCCCCATGTATCATTTAATGGGAGAAGATGTTTAATGGGAGAAGATGTGGTCTTCATGACACAGAGAGCAAAACTAAGACTCAGAACCATGGAATCCTTCACTGGAAGGCAGATCGCATGCCAGGCAGGCTCTGGGCTTGCTTTGTGAATGAACAATTCACAGAGCACAGTTCCACAGGGTGCTTGGGATTTTGCCTTGGCCTGGAACTGAGGCGCCCTTGTCAACATGAGATCAAGTCTCATTGGCCCACTAGCGTCCCCCTCACTGTTCTGGCTTCCCAGTTTCTGCCTGCTGCTCCAGAGGCAAGCCATGGTTGTGGAGCATGGCAGGCTTCCCCTGTCTTTTCCCTTGTTGCATCAGCCTGCGCCCTCAGTAGCTCATTTTTACTGGCTCAAACTCTCTTTTGTTTGGTTTCATAGCTTATCATAGATTTGCAAATATTATACATAAGCTTCTTATTACAGAAGAGAAAATGTAATGTCATTTATCCAAAACCACACACGAGCTGCATCCTCTTTCTAAAATGCCCTTCCTTTACCAGAACAGATTTCTCAGATTCACTCCAGTGTTCCCTTCTCTTGGAAGCCTTCCCCAGCTGGTTACCAAATTCAACTATCCATCCATACATCTGTTCAAGTACTAATTCAACAAATATTGAGTACCTACAATGAGTCAGGTACTTCCCTGGCCCCCTAGAGCTTATATTTATTAGGAAAAGATGGACCATAAATATATAAACAAGTCAAATGAATATTATGTTTAATGATGATAAGTTTCATGAGGAAAAACAAAGCAGAGCTGGGTATCGAGATGAGGAGGGAAGGGGGTGAGTGGGGAGGGGATGCAAGGTGGCCTGGGAGACCTCAGGGCCAGATGGGACCAAGTGGAGACCAGAAGGAAGTGAGAGAAAGAACCTTGTGGACAGTCAGGGGGAACTGTGTTCAGCAGAGCCTTGGCAAGTGCCAAGCCAGGGGTAGAGGTTGCCTGGCCTGTTGAAAGGATGGCCAGGAGGCTGGGGGCTATAGCTGAGTGGCCAAGTAGCCAGTGGCAGGTGATGAGGGCTGTGATTATGGTGACTCCTGCTGCTTCCTCTGGCCAAGAGCATTTACTTTGTGTTTCCTTTCTTTGGTTCACTGTCTGTCCCACACTAGCTTGTGCACCCAGAGGGCAGGCCTGGACTTGTCCTTAATTGTCACAACCCCAGCACCTAGCTCAAGGCCTGGGATAGAGAGAGAGCTCGGCTTTTATCAATAACCTACCCCTTTTATTTTCTTTCCCTTTTAAAGGCTGCGAGTCCTAGTTAAATTTGAAACCTGGGAATTTTGAAAGAATGTGAGCTGCAAGCCCCACTCAGCCAGTTCCCTGGGGGACAGCCATCAGACAGGTAGAATAGTTAAGCAAAGGATAGAGTGCCAGGAGGAAGGTGGAATGAAGGCTGTGGAGAGGAGAGGGTTAATTGGAGTGTGAGGTAGAGGAAGAGGGCAACTCCAGAAGCCCCAGGGATGAACAGCTGCTGGGGACTTCTGTTTATAAAGAGTGACCGCAGGCTAGAACCAGGAGGCTCTGGAGAAACCCTAAAGCGTGTTGGGATTTTAGCCAGGACTTTCCACTCACCACTCTGCTGACTCAGAGGGGAGCAGAGGGAGCCCACAAGACCTGTGAGGCCTTGTCTCTGGAGACCTTTCCAGAAAGAAAAACTCCTGGTCCGCAGGCAGGGCCCTTCCCCTCACAGAGCAGAGCACGAGTTGCTGAGAGGCTTGAGTTTCTTCTCAGGCAGGAAGTACCAAGGAATGCAGGGCTAAAAAGGGGAGAGAAGACCTGGAGGTTCAGGAGCCTCTCCAGGCTGCCTGCCCCACTCCACATCCCTTCCCATCTGATCATGCAGTCTTTGGGCGAAAAAGCCTTCTAGCAATGTGCAGCGACTTAGAGCAGCTCCAGGGGTTGTGCTTAGTGAAAACTGGGGCTAAGGACATCGTAAAGTCTGCAGGGAGCAAATAGAGCATCTTCAGGAGGTAGGGATGAACTACCTGGATTTCCAGCCAGAGGGTGTGTGTCCAAGAGGGCATACTAGTTACAAAATCAAGCAGCTGAGAGCAAAGTCATTCTCTTTCGGCTGATGATTTGTCTGCCTCCCACCCCCAATTCAACAGCTGTCCTGAGAACTGAACAGTCTGTGCACAGCCACCACTGGCTGCTTGGGTCACATCAACTTGGACCTCTTGGGGCCTTTCATTATGATGGTCCCAAAGCACTTGTGAGAAGATCGCTTGAATTTCTCAGGTTTAAATGCATGTTCAAGTTTTTAAATGGAGATTTTATCATTCCACTCCCATCTTCCTGATGGGAGAGGAATGGAGCTTCTAGGTCAGGACTCAGAGACTTTCTTCCTCTCCTCATCCTCCAGTGGAGGATCTTCCCTCCCTCCCAGGGATATTGTGAAATAACAAGCTTGGAAACAAGTGAAAAGCTCTGTACAAATTGCAGGGTGTGAATCGCATGCCCGTGAGGGACCTCTGTTCACAGACTGATACCTGGTGAGAAGTTTGGGATAGAGTCCGACATTTCTTCACAGCTCGGTTTTTATCAGCTTTGCCTCTCCTGGTATGTCCGCAGCTGCCTGTTTGGGCTTTCTTCTGGCTTCCAGAATTACTTTCTTGATTTATATTCATATTTAGTCTCTGTGCTTCAATGCCACTCTTTAACAGCACTCATGCACATTTACCTGCCTACTAGGGGCAATTGTTTTATTGAATTACTATTACAGTAATGAAGTAAGCCCAGAGGGGTCCTGCTGCTGTATGGAAAGGATATCTGTGGGCAGAAGGGGGAGGGAGGTGTCAGGAGTCAGCGCAGCTGGGTCAGCAGAGGTGTGAATTGTCATGGGAAGCCACACACAGGGTGGCAACTCTCTCAGACCCCTGAAATAGCTGCTAGAACTGAACTTCCTGCAAGTAACTCAGCTGCTGCCAAACCCTTCCACATCTGCCAGCAGGCCGGGCAGGGAGGAGTCAGCCCAAAGTGTGTCTGAATTCATGATCAAGGTGACTCGTCCTGTTAAAGTGAAAGTAAAAGGGAAAGGAAAATAAAGGAAAAGACCATAAGGCTTGAATAAAAAGCAACAGGAGTCAGACAGTCGCTTTTTTCACCCAGTCAGATCATCCTGTGAGCATCTGTCCTGGATGCTTGCCCGCTTTTCCTAGGCCTAAAGTCAAGGGTTCTTCATGTTTTTTTCCTGGTGAAGTTGCACACCTGATTGTTGCCATTCCTGGCGCTGCCTCCAGTGATGGGCACTCTGGAATATTCATGGACTGTTAGATTGCTTATCTCTTGAGCTCAGGGAACCTTCTCATGGCCAGGGAGGAGCAGCCACCCTTCCTGACACATTTCAGTGTGACCATGTGGAGCCGCTCAGCCTTGGGGGGAGAGCTGAGGCTGCTAGCCTCTAAGTTTAGTGGGGACAGAAGTTCTGTCCTCTGGTTCTGTGCAGCTTTTATTGCCTCTAGGTCTTTCACTCCATTGTCCCTGATCAGAAACTGGTCCAGAGACCAAAGGAACCTTATGGTGGCTAGTGATTTCACTGGTCTGCAGTGTGCAGAAGAGATTTTTCCATGAAAGGTGAGCCAGGCTTGCTTATCTGTGCAGTAAGCTGTGATGAAATTCATGGTTTTGTTCCTACTACTTTCATCTTTGCTGTTTGATTCTGGGCTGTTGCTTACTGTGTGGTCTTAGGAGCCTCATCCATGACATGGACATAATTTCCTTTCAAAAATAATACCTAAGCATATAAAACCACTTAATTTGGGAAAATTTGGTGTATTCGTCATTTTTGCTGCAATAACAAGTAACTCCTCCAATCTCAATGGGTGGAAACAAAAAGCATTTTGTTTACATCACATGCCAAGTGTTGTAGGTGGACTCCTGTGACCTTGTCCCTCATATCTTCTTATTCTGGGACCTGAGCTAAAGAAGCTATTGCTGCTTGGATTGTGTCGTGCTCATGACATTGAGAAGAGTGAGCAAGGTGGCAGAAACTTGAGATGAGACACCTTTCAAAGCTTCTTCTGGGAAGTGGCATTCTTTATTCTGCTCACATTCTGTTTTTTAAACATGTCAAATGTCCAGGTTGTCTTCTATCAATTGTATCCCCCTCCATGGAAGAGGAGGTCACACAGCAACCCACAAAGCCATATAATCTTTTTCAGTTGGGAAAAGAATGCAGTCTAACCCACAAACTGGAAACTTATTGAAGAAGATGTGAACATTGTGTTCTTAGTAAGATAGCTTTTCATGGCATACTGGAAATTAAGTTTATTGCAGGTGTGGATATTGTAGTGGGAGCTTTTACATCAGAAAGCAGCAGCTTCATGATGGAAGAAATTTTGTGTTGCTTACTCCTAGATCTTAGGGGTAAAACCTAGCACTCTGCCTGGCAAACAATAGGTATTTAATACATACTAGTTGTTTTAAAAAGATATATGAGATCATTGCTGCTCCAATACTATGGGAACCCAGAAAGTCAAATACAGTCAGCCCTTATCCATAGATCCAACCAACTGCAGATGGAAGACAGTGGAAAAAGCCAGACACCAAGGCACACACCTGTAATCCCAGTGGATTGGAAGGCTGAGGCAGGAGGATCACAAGTGCAAAGCCAGCCTCAGCAACTTAGCAAAGCCTAAGTAACTTGGTGAGACCCTGTCTCAAAATAAAACATAAAAAGGGCTGAGTATGTGGCTCAGTGGTTAAGTGTCCCTGGATTTAATCCCTGGTTAAAAAAAAAAGTATATGTTGGAAAATGTTATATTGCTGCTGCCTGTATTTTACTAGTATTACTGTGTTAGGTCTGTGGTAGGTGCAGCTGTACTGGACATACATGGACATTTTCTTTCTCATTATTCCCTAAACAATACAGTGTAACAACTATGCAAATGGCCTTCGTGTATTATCAGTAATCTAGAGATGATTTAAAGTAATAGGGAGGTGTGCGTAGACTTTTGCATATACTAAGCCATTTTGTAGAAGGGATTTGAGCATCTGTGGTGTCTGTGAGGGAGGGGAATTCTGGAACTAATCCCCAGTGGATATTGAGGCATGATTGTATAATTAAAGTCTCTGCAGTCTATTTAAGATTAGAAATTTTGGCAAAAACATGATTTCAACTGTGCACTAGAAAGATATATAGGTTTATCAATTTATTCCTTAAATTTATGGTGATCACATCTCTGAAGCCCTTTTCTCCCCTTCTGCTGGAACTGTGTCAAAGAGCTCTAGTGGTGCAATCTTAACTCAAGGTCCCCAGCCTTGTTGATGAGCTGTGTCCTTGACAGGGACAGTAATCACACAGTGCTTTGGGCCATTGTTGTGTCTTTCTCTGGGGCTGTCCAGAATTCTTACACCTCACCATGTCTTGTTTAATTGTGATTGATCCTTACCGTGCCTTTCTGGGAAGCAATAGAGACTCTTTCTTTAAATTTAATTTATTTATTCTACTTAAGTATATATATGATAGCAGAATGCATTTTGATTCATTGTACACAGATGGAGACTCTTTAGTTTAGAGAAAAGAAACAACAGCACAGAGATGTGAGGGCAGGAGCCAAGCTCATGTAGTGGGTGTGGCAGAGGCTCTCCTCCCTGGGCAGAGTTCCTCCCAGACAGATAAGGCCACCCAGCATTCTATCACTGTCTGTTTCTCTCTGAGACCTTGATTGATAATGTCCTGAGAAGCCAGTGTGAACTTGAAAATAGTAAAATCTTGTTCTGCTTTTTATGCTGTAATTGAGATTACAGCATATTGCATTGAAAGAAGTTCATCCCCAGCGTCCAGACATTTCAAAGTCCATTTGAACTTCTAATCCTTTTCTTACCAGGATTAACACGTTTGAGCAAGACCAAAAAGCTCACTCAAAATGGTGTGTCTCAAAAAGAAATAATAAATAAATAAATAAATAAATAAATAAAACAGTGCATTTTAGTAATAAGTAGACAAATATAGCCTTTATTTATGTGTTAACCATTTCCCCTTCTGTTAGCATTCGTGGGTAAGTGGGTATACAGCTCTGAGTACATGAGGACTGATTGTCAAGTTTGCTCCCCACCCGCACTGTCTCCCTTGATCGTCACAACTATCCTGGGAATCATATCTCACTTTTTATCCCATTTTATGGAAGAGGGAGCTGTGGCTCATGGGCAAAGGTATTTGGCTCAGAGCACACTGCCAGCAAATGGAGGGTTCAGGGGAACCCCGAATGCTGAGAGTGTCCAAGCCAGAGTGTGTGCTCCAGCCTTGCCTAGAGTAGTGGTCAGTGGCATAATGACCTTGGCCTTCCATAGGTGGTCAATGGCATGATGGCCTGTGCAATCTTTCAAGGGCACTTTCATTTCCCCAGCTGCCTCTGCCAGAGTGGTTAAGGATTGGTGTTTATGAAAACTTTTATAATGTGGCTCAAGGAGATTGCGTTGGAAGGGTCCTGGCGGTTAGAAGATGTCTCTGTCATCAGCTTTGACCTGAGACTGAATGTTCACCCTTTGACACTTCTGAGCATTTGCAGGGACTGTGATATCTGGGTCTGTTTTGTTCATTCGTTTCTTCAATTGACAAATATTTATTGTGTACCTACTGTTCTTCTGGCACTGAACAAAACAAAGCTCCTGCTTTTATGTATGTGTATGTGTGTCTATGTATGCAGCCACCTACCTACTTATGCAGATATACACATCCTGCATATGTTGTATTGGGCAGTGTTAGTTGTGTCTGGAGCTCAGACTACATTGAGAAGACATAATGCTGGGTGGTAGGGTGGGAGTGACCAGTTGTCTTGATACAGGGGCTCAGGGAAGGCAGTCTGATTACCAGGCACCTAGAAGAAGTAGAAATGCTAATATCTGAAAGAAAAGTGTTGATTGTCGGGGCTGGGATTGTAGCTCAGTGGTAGAGCGCTTGCCTCGCATGCGTGAGGCCCCGGGTTTGATCCTCAGCACCACATACAAAGCAATAAAATAAAGACATTGTGTCCATCAACAACTAAAAAAATATATATATTAAAAAAAAAAGTGTTGATTGTCCAAGACAGAAAGGCAGAAAGTGGGAGGGCCCAGGGGAGAGTGTTCTTTGCTAATTCAAAGTTCACAGAAGAGGGCAGTGTGTTTGGGGTGGACAGTAGATGGGACTTGATAGGCTTTGTAGGACAAGTTTTGAAAAGGGGAAAAAAGAAACATTTCCTGAGGACACAGTGTGTGCTGAGCTTGGCCCTGGGTCTAATCTTTCTCATGAGTTGACAAGGATATCTTGGTACAGTTGGTACAGGCGAGAAAGCAGAGCTTGTGTACCTGTCTGCAACCAGATAGCTCATAAATGGTAAAACTATGACTTAGACAGTCTTTTGGATTTCAGAGTATACTCAAGACCTGCATCAAACTTAGACATTTGTTGCTTATTTAATATCTGAATACATTTGTTCATTTCTGTTTTGTATCAACTGATATTATATAGGGAAATGAAATTTCCACTTGCTAATTTGCATTAACACAACTGATAAGACCTCCTTTTGGAAGGAGGACTGCACCAGGTGTGGTTTTATTGTTTGAACATTAACATGTCTCCTGTTATCTGGGATATTCAGAGAAATAAAACCAATAGGACATATATGTAGGCATAGATAGACAGATGAAAAGATTAATTTAAGAAATTAACTCACATGGTTATAGAAGCTCAGAAGTTATAAGATCTGCTGTTGGCAAGCTGGAGACCCAGGAGGGCTGGTGATATGTGTGCAGTTAGCCTGAGTCTGAAGGGCTGAGAAGCAGGAGAGCCAATAGCGTAAGTTCCAGTCCTAGTGCAAGTCCAAATGCAGAAGGCCCTGGTCCTACATGAAAGATAGGCAGGTGCAAAGAGTGAATTTTTCCTTGCTCAGTATTTTGTTCTGTTTGGACCTTCAGCCAATTGGATGAGACCCACCCACTTTGAGGAGTGCTGTCTGCTTTCCTCCATCCACCAGCTCAAGTGTTGATCTCATCTACAGACACCCTCTCCCCCACAGAACAAAGTTTGCCCCGCATCTGGACACCTCAGGGCCTGGTCAAGTTGATGCACACAATGAACCATCACAGAAAGCATTGGAACAAATGTGATAGAATTAAAGACAATGGAGAGTCCCAGCAGCAGGCTCTGACATGCCCTAAGCATGAGGCAGCTTGTGCTCACTTGCCGCACAGCCCATCACTCCTGCACTGACCACCTTCTGTTGATTCCTGAGATGCTTGCGTTGGCCTGCTGGAGCCCTCTCCATTTCCAGGGCAACGCTTCACTGAAAGCCAGGACCTCTGGTTCCAAATGCCACACCTTGCACAAGCCCAGGATACTCCCTCACTTGCCTTAGCAAATGTTTGTGGAATAAATATACAAGCCAGGAATAGGTGAGTTCATGCGTTGCCCAACAAATGCCAAACCCAAGGCATTGGCAAGTTTTGTTCGCAGTTACAAAAATATTGGAAAAAAATGAAAAGAATGTTGGTGCTCGTGGATCAGTTTTGCCATCTTGCCGGCTATTCCCCAGGAATGTCTGCCAGTCCAGCTGAAATATGACTTTCAGGTGAAAGAATGCTGTGACTGTCCAAGTCTTTCTCCTCTGATTTCTACCACTATGAAAACAGGAACTTATACTTTTTCATCTTGATGTTAATCAGTTTTCTTGAGAAGTTTTGTATTTTTGAAGTATATCCAATCAGCTGCTCATCTCTAGGAAACTCAGTGGTAGTGGTTGTGTGTGTGTTCGTGCATGTGCGTGTGTGTGTATGGCAGGGCTACACACATCCTGCTTTGTTTTTCTGCTCTACTTTGTTCTTATTTCCCATAGCAATAATTGACCCCCTTCCATATTAAAGACCCCCCAAAGGTAGAAGAAAGTACACACTGACCCTGGAATCATCTTCCATGTGATTATCTATGTGTGGCCTCCAAGGCAGTTACTTCTGAAGCCCAGTTAATTCCTGACTTCAATCAGAGCCCCAAAGCCCCTAATCATGCTTCTGAACTTGGTAATGGCAAGTCTTTCACAAACATCTGGGAAGAAACCATGGTTAGAGGAAGCTTTTGATAGACAGTGGTAGTTAAACACAGCAGCCCTTTGACAGATACCTGGAACAACATGAGCTCTGTCCAGCTCACAGGAGGATGTGGCAGGGAATAGCCCCAGTAGAAATGGTCATCTGAGGCCAGACCATGGTGAGGTCAGTCTTTAAGGGTCTTACAAATCCTCCCACAGCCAGGGGGCTTGCTGCTCTGATGACTACCCCACAGCAACAAACACTCCTCTGTGCCTCAACCCCTGAACTAAATGGACAGACATGAAAGTGGGGTCTTACTGATCCCTGTGGTAACCCCCTTGTGTGACAGGTGGACACTGCAGTAAATGGGGTATTTGACCTGCCCCATGTCAGCTCTCTAATTAGGGTCCAACCACAACATCAGAGTAGAGATTCCCAAGATGCCAGCATGTGAATCTAGAAGTGCCTTTGATCATGTCCAGGCCTGCAGGTAGCTGAACTTGACTTCTTGTCATCAAACACTGGTCACGTGTTTCTTGCAGCCAGAAACTACCAGGCACTGGAAGAGTCCTGGTTTGTGTGCTTTCTGCTTCGGCCACCAGTCTGGTGGAGGGTTGTTTCTCAGAACCTAGTTGGCTGTCGGGGAAGGAGTCCTGGCAGATGTTCGCAGGGCATTCATTTGTTTGTTCATCCACCAGATACTTTTAAAAACATTGTGTTCAGATGAGTACTGAGCATGTGACAGTGAGCGAGACTGACAAGGGACTGGCCCTGAAAACATGCTTGCAGGCTGTCTAATTGTGGGAGAATAGAGATACAACTAAGGATATTATCTTAGTAAGATTTCAGGGAAAAGAAATGTGTGAAAAAATGTGTAATATAAACAAAATTGTAGAGGGAATGTTTACCCACAGATATTTATCAACTTTGATGTATTTCATTTATATAAAAAGCATAGTCCCTGGAAACTTGAAGTCCCTGGAAACTTTCCTTGCCTGATCGGAGCAAGTCTGAAATTGCTCAGTTGTGCTTCTTTAGTGATATTGGATAATTTGGATGGATTTTTGCAAGACTATCAAATCTTAAAATGTTGAAGGAGACTATGTCCCCAGACGCTTGTTTTTTAAGTTCACCTGCCTACAGGTGTTTTTCAGCCACCTTTCACTCTGGCTAAGCATTGTTTAAGCTGCAGTGAGAGATTTTGAATTAGAGTCATTAATTCATGTGTTTGACAAATGTTTATTGAGTGCCTACTTTTTGCCAGGCATTGGGGATATGATACATCAGTGAAAGAAAGCAGAAAATAAATCATATTAGTGATATAAAGTAAATATTATAGTAATAATAACTAAGATAAAAAGTAAGAATGTAATATATAAATTTGTTATTTATAAATAGTTATTATATAAAACAATGATATATAATATAAATAGTAAGAACTTTAAGAAAAGGTAATAAAGTAATATTTATTACTTTCTAGTATATTAGAAGGTCAAAGAGCTGTGGGAAAGAAATGAATCAGAATAAGATGGGGGGAGGTTGCAGTTTAAAAGGGTGGTCTAGATGGTCTCATCTAAAAGGTGACAGTTGAGCACAAATTATCAAAGGTGAGTGTGGCATATCTGTCTGGGGGAAAGTATTCCAGGCAGAAAGGCCAGCGTGGCTGATGCACTTGAGGCCCATCAAGGAGACCAGCATGGTGGAACTCAAGAACCAAGCAAGAGGGGCTGGGATTGTGGCTCAGTGGTAGAGCGCTCGCCTCACATGCGTGAGGCACTGGGTTCAATCCTCAGCACCACATACAATAAATAAAAATAAAGATATTGTGTCCATCTACAATTAAAAAAAAATATTTAAAAAAAATTAAAAAAAAAAAAAGAACCAAGCAAGAGCAGTAGCAGGTAACAAAAGAGAGGTCACGGGGAGGCAGGACTTGCTCCCTTAGTTGGAGTGAAAGGGGCTCTACTGGGGAGTTCGGACCAGAGGAGGGTCCAGATTGCATCTGGGTGTCAGTGGTCTCTGGCTGCTGTAGGACAAGTAGACCCATAAGTCAAGGACAAAATCACAGAGGCCTGGGGAGGACAGGATGTCCCCGCTAGACTCAGCAGTCAACCGTATGGAGGGAGACTGGATATATTTTAAAAGTAAAACCAAAAGAATCACCTGAATGATTGGAAGTGAAAGACACTGAGACTCAGTGTCTTTGACCTGAGGAGCTGGGTGGATGGAATTGTCAGTAGCTAGGGTGAGCAAGTCTGTGGGTAAGGCAGAACTAGGAGGGAAGAGGAGGCCACGGGCCCATGTTAGGCTGCACTTAGATGTCCAAGGGCACATTTCTGGTTGACTCTCAGTTATTGTAAGCAAGGGAGAGGGCAAAGCTGGAAATACAAATTCGGGACTTCTATAGTGGTATGGAAAGCCACAAAACTACAGGAGCGAGTCCTGACATCACAGAGAGACTGAAGGGCTGAATCCCCATGAATAAGTGTTCAGAATTGGGAGAAAGAAAAGGAACCGATCAAGGAAACTGAGGAGGAACAGCCATTAGCTAAGAGGAAAGTCAGAGACTGTGACCTAGAGATCAAGCAGAAGCGGACTCTAAAAGCAGTGATGACTCCTTGGGGTCAAGTATTACTATTGGTTTAATAAAGATAAAGACCAGAGTTGGCCATTGGTGTTAGCACTGGGAGGTCATCTTGTCCTCTGCTGTGACCCTGCCTGCCCAGCCTGCCTGTTCCACCTGCTCAACTGACAGGGTCCACTTGTGTGGCTGTACCCTCTGTAACCCTGCAGACAGACTGGCTTGTGGTTCTAGGTGCCATTGTGAGCACCCCTTATGGACTAGGAGCTATGCTAGGTAGAATGAGTCCACTAAGATAAGCTGGACACTCTTCCCCCTGGGATATTTTGTAGTGTGAGAAAACAAAACAACAAACAAATAGGAAAACAAAAACAAAAACAAAAAAAAAACAAGGTGTACAGAATGTGTTAGAGCAGAAATTGAGGGATAGTAAACTTATGAGAGTGTAGAGGACAAAGAAATTTTCTCAGGGATCAAATTTGAGTCTATGGCTGGTGTGACCTCTGAGATTGGTTCTGAAAGATGAACTGGATCTGGAAGCAAGGCAGAGCGGAGAGAATATTTTAGATAGAGGGTGTATATGAGCAGGTGGAGAGGCTGGAAAGGAGGCGCTGGGCTGGGAGAAGGGCCTGGGGAGGAAAAAGAGCAGTGAGGAAATGAGGCTAGAATTTTGGCCAGAGACCCGATGAAAAGAGGGGGCTGGGCTTTCTTCTTAGTCAAAGGGGTACTCGTTAAAGTTTTGAGCCATGGAGTGATGATTGATAGCTCTGCTGGTGCTGGAAGAGTCATCTGGCTGTGTGTGCAGAAGCATCCAGCCGAGAGATAATAAGAATCTAAACTAGGCCAGCAACGGTGTGACTAAAGAGGAGGGGGCTTATGGGAGATCCTGCTCCATGGCACAGGGGCCGTGGAGTGAGCTGGGCTAAGGGCCCTCCCTGAAATTCACTTAAGACCTCTGATGTAGTGACCTTGGCCTCTCCCATCACAACCACTTGTCACTCTCACCCCCAGACCTCTGTGTGCTCAAGCTTCACCTAGTTAATGACATGAAGCCTGATTATTTGGGGGGCTCTGTGATTGGCACAGTTCCTGCATTAAAGAAACAAAAGAGCCCTGTGCACCTCAGGATTCCCCACCTGCACCAAGCCTGCTTTCACAAGGCAGTCGTGGAGCCTGACATGAGGCCCATCCTCTAGTCACCTACGGCCTCCACTCTGATTTTCTCCTGCTCTGCTCTGATGGAGTGCTTGCAGATTTGTCAGAATTGTTGAACAAAAGCAGCTCTTGAGGCCCAGAGAGTGCAATACACGATGCCACCAAAGCAACAGTGCCGTAGAAGTGACCTGGTGGGGCTTTCTGTTCCTCCTGCGTACAGCTCAGCCCACACTGCCTGCCTGCTCCTTTACCCAGGAGAAATTCAAACCCAGGAGAATGACCATTGTGCCAGAGAATGGAAACCACTAGGTGCCCTGCGAGTCTTACAGCCTTGGGCTGGTCTGCTGGGACGGGCAGGAAAGGTAACAGCCCCCAGGGGCATCATCAGGGATTTCTGGTGGTTGGCATCCTGGGGCTGCGGGCGGAGGGCCTGGCCTGCAGCCAGTCCCAGCATCCCCATCCCTGTGGCAGCACAGGGGAGAGTCTTTGTGGCAGGCCAGGCTGGCTTCCTCCTGAATCTGCCCATAAAAGGATAAAAGTGCTGCTATCTGGTCGGCATTGGGTAGGATGGCTGATAATAAATTTTTTAAAAGCGTGGATTTTTTTTCACCTCTCTGCAAGGCGTGTGTGCGTGTGCGTGAGCGCCTGATTCCACACAGTTTGCAGCCTGTATGTGCTAACAGATGGATTCAGCCTCATCTTTTATCCGGTGTTACAGAAGATAAAACTGAAACTGGATGACATGCTGCCTCTTCAACTTAAGAGAAAAATAAAATAAAATAAAATGAAATGAGAAAGCTCTTAAATTAGGGAGGCCCTTATGGTACAAAAGAGGGGTCCAAAATATTGCCTGGCTTTACTCAAAAGGCCAAATGTAGCAGAATGATGGCAAAGTGATTTTTCCCCCTCCCCCTCTCTGGCTTTTCCAAAATATATGATCTCTGTGTCAGAAGTAGGCCAAGCTTTAAGGCTATCATGAATTATATATCAAGGAATATCATTGCCTAAGCATCTTGAACCTATGCCTTGTGGTTTAAATTTGATAGACCTTACCCCCACCTCCAGTGACAGCAGTTTCTGTCCCTGCATTGGACTAGCAGAGTTTTACAAAATGCACAATGAGATGTCATGCTAATCAAGGTAGTTGTGCAACGGCTGGAACTGTTCGTTACTTGAAAGAAGGCTTTTGTCCCACACACACTGCCCGCACTCCAGGTACTCGGGCTGAGGCTGCATCCTCCACCCTCCACTTGACTTGCCCTAATTCAGCAGGAGTCAAAGAAATTCAGAGTGAGGGCTGATTGAAAGGGGAGCTGAAAGCAGCCGGGCAGTCTGTACCCATCCTTTAGGGCAAAGACCCTGCCATTTCATCTGAATATCCAATATTCTTTGCCCACCTCTTTATTGATTAGGATCCTACAAAGGCTTTGTGAAAATTCTCCTTTTACCTGAAATTGCACACATTTGTTGGATAAGTGGGAACAGTGGATTTGGGAGCTCTGGTGTTTTCCCTCCTTGCTGCTGTGCATGCATTAGAAAGTTAACCCAGAGCCAGGTGCTGCAGAGAAGTGGTTACCAGGGAAGAGCCGGGCGGAGCCTTCTAGGCAGTGACAGTGGCTGTGGCTGGATGCCACCTTCTCCACCCTGTGCCTCAGATTCCCTGTCCCAGTTCACCCTGCTCAGGCAAATGTTGGGGAGTTCTGAGTTCTCCTGTCTGCAGCCTTGCGGGAAGCCAGGTATAATTCTTTATGTTGGCTTTTTCTTCTTTTTAAATCTTTAGTAATCTGTCATCATTTGTCTCACTTTATTCTTATGGCTTGTATCCTTTGGGATACGAAGGAGCATGTTTTCGCATTCTAGAGATGAAATGACTGGCCATCAACATGGACAGGTAAACTTGCCTGAGCTGTCTTCTGCTGCAGCAGCGATATGGGCGTAGATACTGGTGATAGACACGGAGATGGGCACAGGATAAATACCAACATGACAAGACCGCCCTGTCCCTGCCACATAGTGAAGGGCAGAGGCCTACATTCAGAGTGCAGGTCCTTTAGGAGGTTTGCCAGGCCCTCTGTGGTCTTCTCAGGCCCTGCCTCAGGTCACCATCAAGCCTGTCCCCTTCCAGTGATCCTGACGCTGCTGCCACACCTGCTAATGTGTACTTCCTCACCCTGAGGATTTCGTTGCTGCTGTCCATTTCTGTTGTCTGGTGCATTCTGCCTGGACATGTCCCTCCCACTCATATCCTTATGTCCCCCGTTTGCCTGGCTCAGTGCCATGCAGATTCCAGTCTTGGCTCAAGCACTGGCCCTTCCAGAAAGTCTTTCCTGGCCAGATTCCCACCATACCGGTGGGTTTGGTGCTCATCTCTGGGGCTTCCACATTAGCCTCCACTTCCCATTGTAGCAACTGTCACATTGTATTTAATTGTTTTTATGTATTATTACTGGTAGCTAATGAGCTGTTAGTAACCAAGGGGTGAAGTACCACTCTTTGGTCCAAGAATCTTCATGCCCAGACGGTGCAAGTAACATTGGAAGCTAGTAGGAGGCCACAGGTTTGTCTTCAGAGAGATCTTTCCGCCCCATCGCTGTCCCTCTGTGTGAATGCACCCATGCAAGGACTCAGCCCACCAGGTGGGGCTCTGCATGCCCTGCATGCCATTCGGGTGTGTGGCTGCATCCAAACCAGGATGAGGCCACAGCCACCACCCTCTTCCTCATCCTCAATGGCCCTGGCTCTCAGCACCATGCTCAGCTGATGTGTTGAAGAGGAGATGATGTCTGAAGTCTTTGGTGTCTGATCCATCCCTATGTCAATAAAGTCCTTAGTGAGAGAGCAAATCCTTCCAGGAGAATGAACATAGTGTTCAGATGCAGATTCCCTGTGCCACTGATTGGCTGTGTGATCTCAGAAAATTTATCCAAACACTCTGAACCTTTGTATATCTATCAGTAAAATGAGAAAGGCTACATGAAGATATTTTGATAAGGAGAGATTATTCTGCAAAGTGCTTGACACAAAGAATGTACAGAAACATTGGCTATCATTAGTATGAAAAAATTTAAGTTTGTAATTCAGTAAATCAGGATTACTAATAATATAGAAAAATGATTTTCCCATTACCTATTGTCTTAGTTTAGCGTGCTGTAACAGAATACACAGACCAGTGCTTAGACAACAGAAATATATTTCTTATGGTTCTGGGGATCAAAATTAGGGTGCCAGCAACTCTGGTGTCCAGTAAGGGCATGCTTCCCAGTGCCCATGGCTGTCTTCTCATGGTATGCTCACATAGTGGGGGGGATAGGGGGGTGGGTGGAAAGTCAGAAGGAGGGAAGGACAGAAGTCATTTCTTTCCATCTTTTCTCATAAGGCTACTAATTTGAAGCTCCTTTCTCGTGACTTAATTTCTCCCCAAGGCCCCACCTTCACATACCGTCACTCTGGGGATTTAGGCTGTAGCACATGAACTTGGAATACAAGCATTCAATCCTTAGAAGGAGTCATACAGTTGCTGTAGATATTACAACTTTAAAGAAAGAAGAAAAATGTTTGTGTAAGGCACAAGCATTAGAATCAAGGAAACCCACTTGCTGTTTGGCCAGGCATAGTTTTGTATTTCTCTAAGCCTGGGCGAATTAGACCCACCTTGCTGGGTGTGGATGGGAGGCAGGCATAAGAGATGAGGGATGGAGGGAAGAGGTGGAGTCCAGCCAAGGGTAGTGCTGGCTTTTCCTGCGTGGTGGTTATTGGAATTTCTTGCCCCACAGCTGTCCTCCTTCCCTCTCATGACTCTGGGCTCCACCTGCATTGTAAACACCTTGTTCTGAGCTCCAAGTAAGCCATGGAGAGAAAGTATAGAGAATTTTACAAAAAAGAAAAAAAAAGTGCTCTCTGACAAGGTATGACACTCAGTGCCGGACATTCCCAAACCTGCATTTAGCAGAGAGAGAGAAAGTCACTGTCAGGCTTGGGGCAGTCTGCCTCACTTCCACCCAGGCCACAGGCCTCATTCACAAAGAGGAGGGTGGCAGGCACTTGCTCAGGTGGCTTCCAGCTCTGACATTCAGGGAGGCTAATTTCTAGCGGAGTGAGCTGCCACTCATGGACCAGGAGGGGCAAATTACCCTTATTATCCTGCTCGAAGTTCCGGTGCCCGAGAAGCCAGTGGATCCTGCCACATCTAGAATTAGCTCTGAGCCCCTGGGCTTTTAATTAAAAGGCTTTGTGAATCAGATGGTTTATGGTCAGCTTCAGATCTTCAGGGCGACACACAGGGAGGTCCCCATTCTGTCATCTACTCCTTCAGAAGCAGGCTGCTTCTCCCAGAGCAAAGCCCTGGAATCCGAAGTCTTGCCAGGCCTTCCCAGGAAGGCTCCTGGCTAAGCTTCATCCCCAGCACCACCACCTGCAGGCCTTGGAGACTCAGGCACTTCAGGTATGTCCTGTGTCATCTCTCTTGTCCTCGTGAGGGTCTGGGCTGTGCCTGCCCTGTCAGATTCTGTTGTGCTTGCTGCAGGGTGGGTGGTGTTTCTTGCCCAGCACCATCTCCACTTTGGGTGGTTTCTGCTAAATGCATTTTCAGTCTCCAGTGGCACAGGGAATAAAAGACTTGTCTGAAAAGGTAATTTGAATGTGTGGAAAGTTCTGTGTCTTCAGCAATGGCCTCTCTAGAGGCGTGGGGAAACCACACCTTTCAAGATATTTCAACTCATGTTAGAAAGTGACTCAAATAAATTTGCCCCTGGAGTTGCTAGGCTAGTGGTTTTCTAACCCGAGGCCCTGGGAGCTGAGAGTTTACACTCTGCCTTCCAGAGGAGATAAGCCACGCTCCTCTGATTCCTCTACCTGTGTCACCTTGGGGGTGCGCCTGAGCTTTGTTCTAGTGGGCTATGACTGAACCAGGCTGGAGAGACAGCAGCATGATTTTAAGTAGATCCATTTGCTTTTCCCGCAACCACTGCCCAATGCCTGTGGTATACCTGGCACTGTATTAGGGCAAGGGCTCTGTCTTACACCCTGTTACTCTGTAGAGAATATTACCATGTCCTGCCCCTGATGGCTTTTCAGGGTTTCTGCCAACAGACCCCAGTTCCTTTTGTTTTCCTTCTGGTGCCAATGTGTTCAAAGAGCCCAAAAGAGCCACTGTACTTCAAAACCTCTAGGCAAAGCAGGTGTGTGTTGTGTGGAACTCTCCTCTCTGCTGCGGGATATTTGGCAGAATCTCCACACAATTCAGCTGTGATGACCAAAAAGGTCTGCAGACCTAGCCAAATGTCTCATCATCATGTATGTTTACCAAAATTGCTTTCTGTCCTTTGCAGAGAAGCACACTTAGGACCAGGCACATGTTGCTCAATTCAAAACAGTGAGTTTGGGACAGAATGGTAGCCATGATTTACATCTGCCATTTCCTTATAGATCCATTCAGTGGTGTGCTAGTAAAAGTTTATTTGTTGATTCTGTGGGATAAACAAAACCAAAACCAAACCGATTCCACTCAAAGTGGAATATGCCACTTTCCCTGGTGTAAATACTCCCACTGTGGCTGGCGTCAGGGTACTTGCCATGACCTCAGTAAACTTAACTTGGAGAAGCATTCTGTTGGCTCTTGTGAGCTGGTGCTAGCCGGTTCTAGGAAGCCACTGGGCTCATGTGTGCTGCTGCTCACCCAGGGGGACCTCATTTTCACCCCGCCTACCTACTTCTTACTGTGATGTGCCATGAGGAAAGCATTAGCCCTGCAAGGGTCTTCGATTCCCCTCATAGGGTAAGTATAGAGCACTTAGAGTAGAATTTTCCCTCTTGTCTGTTAAGTGAAAAATGTTTTTCACAGACTTGCCATTGAAGGAGTTGAAGGACCAGTGGGAGAGCTCTGGTCCTAGAGCAGAAAGTGTATGGTGTCCACTATGGTGTAGGATCTGGACGGTGAACTCTTGGGTGGGAACTGAGGGCCAGATGTGTTGATTAGGAGAGGAATCCACATGAGGAAGGCCAATGGGCTGAGGGGTGGACCGTTCTCCAGCAAGGAAGAAGGGTCTTGGCTGGAGTTTCAGTCTGGATCTGAGCTGGGACTATTTGAGACTTCATTTCCACATCCGTGAGAGGAGAAATACTAATCCCCTCCACTGTGGATGTGAGGAACAAGTGAACCACCTCATACCTGGGTCTCAGACGCCTACTTGGTCACTTGCTGCTTGGTAGACTGGCTGGTTGTCCTAATAATGTGAGATCACCAGGACTTGGTTGGTCTTGGCTTTTTCAGTGCCAGGTTCTCTGTTCCTGGTCATCTTCTGTATGTGTCCATCCTGGGAGAGCTCAGGATCAGGGAGGAACCCGCAGCTGGTTGCCAGGAGGTCTGTATCCTCATCCTGTCTTTGGTAACACCTCCTACATCACCTTGGAGACTAACCTGGTATGTCTGGAAGGCTGGGATGTGGCTAGCCCAGGGGAGGGGTGGGAGAGTGCTGTGTATTTGGATTTTATCCTGAAGGTCTTTGAGGGGTACTAAGCAAACAAGAACCATCATCAAATGTGGGCTTTGGAAAGTTCTTTCTACAGAGGACAGGGCCACAGCACAGGTGGGAATGTAGCTAGTTAAGAGGTTGGTGTGAGAGTCCCATCAAAGTGTGATGAGGGAGCTCATGGTTGCCAAATGCCAAGTGGCACAGCCAGCAGGTGGTAGGAGAGCTCAGAAGGGAGACAGCTTATGTGGGCCACAGAATCCAGGGGGTATCAGAGCAGATTTCACGGAGGAAGGGCCTACTGTGGCTTTGAAGGATGGTTCAAAGGGTGTCTAAGCTGCCGTGCCAGGTGCAGAAAAAGGTCTAAGCTGTAGAACATGGTGTGAAAACACAAAGCCACCGTAAGTCACCTGTGGGCTTAAGCTGAGAGTTCATACAGAGGCTGGGTCCCCACTCGGATGGACTCATTTATGCAGGGACTTGAATGCCTGGTTTGGGAATGTGGTTTTGGTAGAATCTGGGGGTCCCACATGGGAGGTGCATTTTCCTGTCATCAGTTTCTCTGAGATCTTACCCCTTCTGTCCACCACTCCCACTTCTACCCATGGCAAGGTGTGGAGTGCCTGGTGTGCAGAGCTCATGCTCACCCCCTGCAACCCTGAGCGGAGAGGCAGACGCCCGCCCCTCAGGTCCTGAGCAGGAATGAAGCTCTGAAGCTGGTCATATGACTCCCGATTTGCCTCGCAGCAGGGAGCTCAGGAACCGGAGCAGCTGTGCTATTGTCTGGAACATGATCGCAGGGCTGGTCTGTGAGGCCAGGGGTGACCGTTGTCAGCACCACAGATCAGCCGGCTCCCAGCTGTCGCAGGTGCATCACTGTCTGATTCTCTCCCCCTTACCAGGAACGATGGGAGGATCCCCTTCCCCTCCCTGCTTTGTGGAAGTGGGACCATCTCTGTCCATGAAAGTGAAGGATGACCGGCCCAGGAATGTCCAAGTGAAGTGAGAGAACATTCTGGGTTTCTGTGAAGTGTTAAGAAATGGAGTTTGCTGGAAAATGGGATGAGCTAGGTATCCTTCCCTTTGAGGCTCACATGAGGAAACTGAGGCTCAGAAGTGTAATGCACCTCCCCTGAGACAGTACAGACAGGAACCGGCCAAGGGAGATGCCCTGGACTTTGGCATTCCCCTGTTGGCTCTGACCTGGGCGTTCTGTAGGAGGACTCAGTACCCACAGTGCTCCAGGAAGATCCCGTTCTCTCATGGCAGGCTATGTTCAAGTACTGGGAAGCACTCCACCAAGGGGCTGTTCTAGTTTTAGAGAGTCCCAAGCTTCAAAGATGGCACAACCTCGACCCGTCATTACTCAGATGACAGTAGATGGTTTGCCACAGCGTCTAGAAGAGATTTGGGATTAAAGAAGAAGTAGGAGCCTAGGTACCCTGCTGCTCAGCCTGGCGTGCTTTACCTTCCACCTGGCCAGGTGGCATAAGTGGTTTATATCGCACACCCGAAATAAGCCCCCTGACAGTGCCCTCTGGAGATGGTGCTGAGGCCCAGGACCACAAGGAATTCTGGGATGGCTTTTGGAAGCCAGTTGGTGTTTGTCATGGGACCCCCCATGACCCATACTTATCGGTATGTGGGTGCTGCAAACCTGTGCTGGATATGCGGGAACACATCAGAGTTGTTGGAAACTTGGAGAACTAATGCCTCCTGCCAGACTGTCTCAGTGCATGTGGCCATGAACCATTTCTCAATTCCTTACTCTAAGGCAACACTGGCCTTGAACCACTGACATTTATTTGCATCTCACAGTTCAGGGCACCTTTGCTCCATTAATTTAGGGACGTCCTATTTGCTGAAGTTCAAATAGGTGCTGACACAGACGTCCAAAACTGTTGGGAGTAAGGTCCTGGGGCTCTTTCATTAGCCCTGGGGTCCCACTGCTCCTTATGAATACATTTGATATACCAGCTTACTGCTCTGCTGCTGCGATGTCCTGTGTAGCCTGACACCAGCCCCTTTTTCTAGTTACTGTATCTCCATCACCTCTTTCCTCCTCCTCTAGCCACACTGAACTGCTCACTGCTCTCAAAGGTTTACAAGGTAAACCATCAGCTCTTCTCATTCCTGCAGGGCTCTGGGCTACTGATAATAGCCTGTAAAGATGAATAAGACATGGTCTGTCTTCCTAAGGAATTTTTCATCCAGATGGACATAAAACAGTAACACAAATAGCTATGGTGCTTTGGAAGACAACGCTCATTTGAACTTCAAAGTAGCCCCAAAAGGCTTTCAGGTATATATTTCCATATAATCTTCATTTAACCAAAGTTTTATTTGAAGATCAGAGAATAGTGACTAAAGGTCACAAAGTCCAGCCGAAACCAAGTTCGGGATAGACCAGTCTCCTTGCCCTCCTGTAGCATGGTGTGCTGTGGGTGTCCTCCTGGCTTGTGTTGCCTAGGGATGGACACAGACTCCAGTCTGTACTGTTTGTTTCTGTCTTATTGCTGCTTCGCTGATGGGGACGAGGTGTGGTGGTAGCTGCTGGTGTCTCAAACCTGCTTACATCATACCCCTTAACACCCCATAAATGCGATGGTAAAATGTCTAGTGTCTGGCATTTAAGTGTCCTTTTGCTCAGGACTGTCAGAGAAGGGGAGGCTGATCTCATCAAGTTCCAAATGGATCCTCCACTGCCCACCAGAGTTAGGAGCACTCTGAGATGTGGTGTCCAGGAGAAGGACTCACCCCTTCATTGTGTTTGGGGAGGGAGGTATGCACTCACTGAAGAGCTGGTGGAGTTTCCTGATGGCTGCAGCCCATTTGAAAGGGGGTACTCACCTTAATGTCTGCTCAGGGTTGACAGAGATCTCAGACATATGTTAAACCTAGAAAATGGAACAGAGATGAGCCTGAGAGTAGAGACCTCACTCACGTTCTTCTTATGCTACCCATAGCCATTTGCAACTGCCCTGTCCTTTCTCTAACTCAGAATGATGTCCACGAGGATGGCCTGCATTCTCCTCCTTGGAGTGTAGCACAGGGGTCAGGGCCTGGCAGAGATCCATCACGGTTAACCCTGGGTGGGCGTCTCAGCATCTCTGAGGTGCTCTCTGCTTCCTCACCTGTAAGATGTGGAGAATAGGATCACCAGGAATGCAGGTAACATTGGCCTGGTGCTCTGCCCAAGTCTTAGAACACAGTCAGTGCTCAGTGAGTAAGTCGGAGTCCTGCCCCATCACCATTATGACTCATGACAGTCATTGGCTGGTTGACCTCTGACCAAGCTAGGATTACCTGAGCCAGGACCACCTCTATCAGTCACTCTCTGGTCCCTGTTATCCTGTGCCAGGATAACACCATAAATTTCCCAGCATGAGAATCTGAGAAACTTGACAGGGAATCAGAGAATTGTTCTAGCCTCAGCTTTTCTTTCTGCTTGCTGGGCAGCACTGGACAAATTCTTTCCTTTCTTTCACTCTCAAGTGCCTCCTGAATAACATCAATGTAAATATTTTTAATAGCAATAATAGTAATAACTGTAGTGGGTCAAATGACAACCCCTAAGAAGATAAGTCCTTGTCTGCCTCCTGCATCCTGCACACACGCCCTGCTTTGGAGAAGCGTCTGGACTGTTTATCAGAACTCATTACTTGCAGAAGTTCCTCTGCAAACAAACAAACAAAAAAGGCTTGCTGTTTGTATGACCTCAGGTGTGGCCCGAGCTCTGCTGGGGGCTGCCCCCAAGAGCCCCACCAACACTTTTGGGCTATTCAGAGCTGCTAGGCTCTTCTAGTGCCTCAGAAAGTCCCCAGCTCATGAGTCCATGACTGCATAAATGTCAAGAACTGCCCCTTCAGAGGATGGACAAATGCCTGTTGCATTCTTGTTAGTATTTTACTTTACTTGTATTGATGTGTGAGTTGGATTCAAGATGATTTCCTGGTTTCAAAAGAACAGCAGATTCTTTTTTTCCCTCTTGGCCTGAGATTCCTAAGAATGCAGATTCTTAGGGCAGAAGTAAAACAAAAGCAGGTTTAAATGCTGCCTTTTTCCTCTCCAGGCCTAGTGGGGCCAAAGAGACTCGAACTGCCCACTCTCAGATAGGAGGCAGTGGAGCAAGATGGGCGATGTGGAGCCAGGTGCTGGTCCCTGAGGAAACTGGGGCTGGCATCCCTGTAGTAGCCTGCACTCTGCAGAGGGTCTGGTCAGCAGTAACAACTGCTATTCCCAGTGCTAGTGGCCCATTTAGTGACCTTAGGCTGCCCCAGATAGGAGGGCCATGGAGCTGATCATCAGAATAGCTAGGGGTTCAGTTTCTGGGCTGCCAGGACAAAAGGAGCCTATCAGTTCCTTTCAAATGTCTTGTTAAAACTAGCTCTACCCCACTTCAATTGCAGCGTGACCACCTTGTAATCAAGGTACTCAGCTGGTCTCCTGGGAGAGGCCTGTGAGCTCAAGCAACTTGGAGGACAGTCGGTGCTCACGGGGAGGATGAAGTGATGCTAAGGAGTGTCGGCGTAATTGGAAAGTGGGGAAGTGTCCAGGAGAATTCCCGCACAACTGCACCTAAGAATGAGGGACTAAGGATTGCACTAGGTGACCGTATGTCATTGTTTGCCTGGGCCAGGCCCAGTTTGTTCCTCTTGTCCTAGCCATACTATTCATCAGACGTTTTTGTACTCTCAGGAGTATCCAGGTTTGTGTGGTAAGTTTTAATTAAGGTCACCTTAGTTATACATGACCATGTTTGTGGAAGGGGTTAATGGCAGTGTAGACGATATATTTAAGTAAAGTCTTGTGCCTGGGTGCTTTGGCAGCTCAGAAGCTGGCTGTGGGTTAGCACCATCGCAGCCATGGCTAAGTCACCTAACTGTTTCACAGCAGTGTGGCTGCGAGGTGAGATCATGGGCCAAAATGTCATATGAACTGTGGTTCAGATCCTTTCTCATAGCTGGCCAGCTTTGACCTTTATGAAATTATTTAATTTATCTCTACTGTAACTGAGGAGTTGACTTAGGGACCTCACAGAGTTCGCATAGTCATTAATCATCTGTGTCAGGCGTCCAGCCTACTGCCTGGCTCATAATAGACGCAGACAAATGGTAGCTGCATTATTGTTATTATCATTAATTATTTCCAAACTATTGTTGTTTGGGCTTTAGTCACCATCTGTGAAGTGGTGAGGCATGACCCTCTCCTGCCCTGCCTCCCAGCTTTGTGAGACTGAAACTGGTCCACTCCCCAGGAGCCAGGAGCCCAGGGAAGAGCATGCTCTGAGTCCAGGAACTCTGAGTAGAGAGTTGTTTCCTGCCAGTCCAGCTACTTTTTCCTTCTGGGACAAGGAAACTGGGTTCCTAAGGCACTGTCCCTTCTTTTCATCCTGAACCTCTCAGGTCTTCTCTATTGCTTCCCAGGCCCAGCAACTTCCTCCTTCATTAGTGCGGCAGTCAGTGATACCCGGCACAAGGGTTTCATTTGCAAATGCTGGCTCACCTTAGCACACTGCTATTGGAGAGAAGCCTAGGACCAACTCTTGGTCCTGCCCACAGAGTACCTCTCAATGTTCCATGCATGGAGACTTTCTCACCTCCTCCTCTCTTTTTGAACAAAGTGTCATCTGTTCTTAGTGCATTTGCTTTATTCCCTTTCTTTCCACTATTTTTCCTCTTCCTGTAACTGTTTTGGGAGTCTTACACCATAGCTAAGACTAGAAATGGAGCCAGCTGCCACTCAACCCCTGAGTTCCTACACAAGTGATTCCACCACTCTTGGTCCCAGTTCCTGCATTTGGGAAGGGGCACAAATGGTGCCATCCTAGTGTGGTGGTCCCAATTCATAGTCAGCTCCTGATGCTTGTCAAGTAGTTATTGCCCAGAAGCCCGGCCCTTCTTCCTTCTCCATGTTGGTGTGTGTTCTTGGTGTTGTGGGAGAGAGGCCACATAAAAAGCTTCTGACTCAGACTTCACTCTGCTGTGGGAAGCTGGGGGCTTTGAGTCAGCTCCCACACTGGGCCTTGGATCCTCTGCCCAGCCTGAATGGTGGGAATGGGGTATTTGGGACCCACCTGCCCTGTCCTCCCACTTCCACAACTGCTCAGATTTGAAGACACACAACTTTCCCAAGCTGTGCCTCAGCTCCTTGACCAAATGGTGGCAGGGCATGATGATGTAGTGAGAAGTTCTTTGACCCGGGAGACTTCAGGAGATGCTATTCTAGGGGTGGTTCAGTGGCCCTAGAACTCACTTCAGGTCTCTGGATTTTTAGCTTCTCCATCTTTAGAATGGGGTAATTCCCCCTTGGCTTTGCACTTCTCTTAAGACAAGCAAAGGTGATAACATTGAAAAGCACTCTGCTGTCACTAGAGGCTATAGTAGACGGCTCCTCAGCTTGTCTCTGGTGGGTGCCCATCCCTGCCAGGAGTGGAAGAGAGGGACGGGGAGGTCAAGGCGGCCTCCACAGCCATGGTGGCAGAAGCCAAGTAGTGCTGGAGGGCTGAGAGGGGGTGCCCTATGGAGACAAGGCAAATGAGACGTTTTCTTCCCGACTCATCTCTGTTCTCCCTCATGGACTTAGGGCCCCGGGGTGGCATCCACAGTGAACCCTAGGCGGTCACTTCAAACAGCTTGGACTCCTCTCAAAGACACATTTCCTTCTTGTTGCTTTGTTTGTTTGGATAGTGGGGGGATAATTTACAGAGCCTGAGCAGATCCCTGGAAGCTATGGGACCTTGAGACTGCCTTTGTCGGGCCTTGTGATCTCGCCTCTGAGAGAGGATGGGTTGGAGCCATGGTGAGAGCTGAATTGATGTCCCTGTTATCCAAATGCTCGCCCATGGGCCAGAGCCAAGTCTGACAACAGACTATTTTTAAGGATCTGAGTTTCCTGGCTCCCTTCTCTGGGAGTTAGGGATGTCTATAAGCCTCTGTAAGTTCATAGAGTGGATTGAATGGAAAGGAAAACATTTGGCCACACCTTCAAGCCATAACATGGAGGAGGCTCAGCTGGGCCCACTGGCCATTGTGGTTTGGCAGGCAGGTGGACCAGTCCTATTCAGACATGCTGAGAAGAGGTTACAGTTTTGAGAACATTTAAGAAATAAAGTGGTGGGCATGGGCTAGCTCTCCCTGACACCTGACCACTGCAGGGGCTTCTCTCTTGTTCCCAGAGCCTTTGTGGCATACCTGGCCACTGGGCCTCAGCCAAGAGGTGAGGGCCATGGCCTTACCCCTGCCCTCAGTGACTATACCGACTGTGTGGGAAGCAGCCCTGTGTCCGGCTATGCTCTGTGATGGGAAATGGACTCCAAGGACACCAGTCCTTCAGGATCCTCCATTCCTGTCACAGCCAGGTTTCCCCAAACTCAGGGCCCAGCCCCACAGTCCGCTCAGCAGTCACTTTCTCATCAGGCCAAGGACATTTCAAAGTTGCTGTGTTTTCTCTATCATTTCCTTCCCTCCTCCCCCCCTTCACTTCCTGTTTTTTCTTCCTCTTTCTCCACCCCCACCCCATCTCTCCTGGCATGTCCCTGCTGTCTGAGAACAGGAACAAAGCAAAGAGCATTGATAATCATGATTTCCTGCAGTGCCCTCAGGCTGTGGCTGCTCAGAGCTGGGGCCAGCACAGCCTTCCTGGGGCTCCAGAGCCCCCTGGGGGAACCCAGCAGGAAGCTATGGACTTCAGAGTTCCCCATCTGAAACCCAAACAAATAAGCATAATCCTTTAGGACAATCACAACCTCCAAAAATTTTGTTTCATGTATTTGTGCTAAAACATTGGAAGAAACAGACAATCCGTGGTGTTTGGGCTCAATAAATATGGCCCAGTTCCGATGGACAGAAAGTAGATTTAGTAGTTAGAGGCAGGCTCATTTCTGATTCTGCCCTGTATGCTCTTTATGACTCCTTTTACCATTCCAGCTCTGGAAAGCTCAGTGTCCTAGTTCTTTGGGATAATGGAGTTAATGGTACCTCACAAGAATTTTCTTAGGACAAATTATGAAATTCACGTGACATGCCTGGCAGATCTGATTTACTTAAGAAGTGAAAGGTCCCTGTTTTTTCCATGATTTGGTTTTCTTCACAGAGGAGTGGCTGTTCAGATACACAACAGCCAGAAATACCCCATAAGAAAGGGCACTCAAGGGAGGACACTCCATATCTGTTACTGTGTTTTTCTGAAACACGGAGAGAGAAAGTCCTACTGGCTGTTGTGAAAAAGTAGAGCCCACCCACCGCTGTGTCCAGGGTCAGCGTATTCCATAACAATATTTTTCTAAGGAAAAACAAAAAGAACCACCCCACCACATGCCTGAGGTGGACTGTTTTACTAATTTAGCTCCCTGTGGTAAAACCACAAAAACAGCACTCTGGACAAAGTGCCATCTCCCTTTCTGAAAATCTGTTTAAAAAATAAGCCTTTCCATTCAGGGTCAATGACCACTTGTTTGAGAAGTCAGCCTGCCCATGTGGCTGCATTTTAGAAAATTCCAAAGGTCAGAGAGTCAGAGATGTGTTCCAATCTGGATTCTACCCCCAAATTGCTGATCCTTGAATGAGGCTGTTTTCTTCTCTGAAGGCCTCAACTTTCCCAAGTATAAATTGAAAAAAATTAGTTAAGATTATCTCATAGATGTCACCCAGCCCTGGTAATTTCTGATTCTTTGACTCTCTCTGCCCTCCTTAAAAGAAGTGTTACCAGCGGAGGACAGGGAATTACCTATCATAGTAACATGACTTGTATTCCCCTGTGGCAGGGTATCCACTCCCTTAAGGACAGAGAAGCTGTGGGACTCTGAGGAGCCACCTGCTGATTTGGGAAGCCCCACCTGCGTGGCCTGACAGCTGCTAGCTGATTGTTCCATCACATCAGCCTGGCTTGGTGAAACGGAATCACAGGAGAGATTTCCAGGTAATTAGCTGCTGGCTTTCATTTAAGCAGACAGCACTGTGATAGCCAACATGTTCATGTAGGCTGGGTGTAACATACGTGTTCATAGAAGACTTGAAAGTACTAAGGATGGCCATTTCACCAAATTTGTCATCTTTGATTAGAAGCTATGCTTTCCAACACCACATACATCTAAAGAAAAACAAAGAGGATGTAAATAGTAATTGACATGCATCTTGAGGTAGCTGTAATTTGGAGCGGTCAGAGGACTCTGGGTTCTTTCACTGTATTCTCAGTGGGATTTGTGCTATTTTCAGTCTTTTGGGTGTTTAGGCATGAAATACAGTGGGACATGTAGGGTGAGAGCTGGTTGGAGCCATAGCTGTGGTGACTTTGTCTTGTACTATCCATGCAAGATTATACTTAAGCACCACTGAGCTGCCTTTCTGGCCCTCTGGGCCAACTAAATTTAGACAAGCAGGAAGAGAAGTCCTCTAGCAGCCACCCCGAGACAGGGCTTAGGTCTCATGTGAGAGACCTGACTTGTACCACGCTTGCTGTGACATTCTTAGACACAAATTCAGTTCATGAAGTTATTACCCAATAGCCCCTGTGGTGGACAGGCTGCAGCTCTCTGCCCCCATCACCCTCCTCCTGAGCACCAGCACATCGGCTCTCTGGTTATCCCTCTTCTCTCTCAGCTCCCCTCAATCAGTCATGGACATTTTTCTTCTTATGTGCAAGGACATGGCTACATGTGCTTGAACTTCTTCATTGGATTTGCACCTGATGTGGGCTGACATGCCTCTCAGTTGACTCAAGGTTTACTGTAGGTTCAGCTCTCTGGGCTCTGGCATATTAACCTGTCTCCTTCAGGCAGGCCCCGGGACCCACCATGACAATGTCAGGACACATGTAGGAAATGCCAAGGCACCAATGCCATACACCTCTACTTGTTCATTGGTGGCTGGTTCTACCTGCTCCAGTCCTCTGTCCTGAAGCTCTTTTTCAGCAATCTTGAGTTTTCTTGACAGTTAAAACCTGAAACATTTGATGAAGCTGAGCACAGTACAGAAGGTAAGCCAAGATGATTTCTAATGTATTTCCACTTCTGACTTCCCAGGCTCTTTAGCAGATTTTACCAGATTCTTATTCTCTTATTCTTATTCTCGCTCCTTTTACCAGATTCTTATTCTCGGGTGAACAGAATGAGCTCCTTTCTTTTTTCCTCTTATGGTTCTTTCTCTAGAGTGGTCTATTAGCTCTGGCATCTTTCAAAGGAAGAAGAGCTTTTGCATTTAGATCTGACTTCACACTCAGCTCTGCTATTAATTGGCTCAGGGGTCTTGCTGAGATTGTTTTAACTTCCTGAGCTTCTGTGTCCCCACTGAAAGACAGTGGACAGTCCATACTGTGTTACAGGCTGGTGGGGAGGGTTAAAGGAGATAATGAATTAGCATGGTTTGTTTCTTCTAGTAGACCACAGAGAATGTTAGCTCCTTTCCCCACCCAGCTTTTATAGAGTGACTTAAACACCTTTGATCCCATACTGGATTCCATTAGAACCTTGTGCCTAGAACTAGAGACGGGACTTGTCCATAATACCATTAAGTCCCAGGCTTTAAAGGAGAGAGAAGCTGTCACCAGGCTTTGATTTCAGAGCTTCCCCTCCGTAGAGCCTTCCTGCTTCAGGGCTTTGACTGAAGTGCCTTCACCAGTTCAGCTGCCCTCTGTCATCGTCAACTTCAGGACCCACACTCTGCTTGTCCTGACTTCATACGTGGTCCACTGAGGTGTTGGTTGAGAACTAACTCCCTCTCAACAGATTTGCTTTGAGCCAACATAGTTCTAAGGCCCAGAGGAGGGGGTCAGTTGACCTGGCACAGGTGTCCTGGTCTAGGACTCAGTAGACAGATCAGTTCAAGCACCTTCTTGTCAGGGCATTCCTCCTTATTTGCTTGGTCTCCATCTGTTTAACACATACTTATGGAGCACATGTTTTGTGGCACCTGACAGGTGCTGCTTGGTGCCAGGGATACAGAACAGAACAAAACAAAGTTTCTGTTCTCAGGGAGCTATAGCCATGTGGGATCTGGGATTATCAATAAGTAATAAACACATAGATATATTACAGTAGGCAGTGTTTAGTGCTGTGGAGAAAAGTAAAGCAGACAAAAATAAATGAATAAAGCCAAGCCAGAAAGCTAGGGAGTTGGGTACATGGGCATGGTTATGTTGGCTAGGGTACCCATTTCAGCAGATCTGAAGAAAGTGAGGGAATGAGGCTAGAAGGAATCCCTGGGACCAAAGGTTCTAAAGGAGAGTCCTTAGCCTTTGTGAAATGGAAAGAAGCCAATGTGAGCAGAGCAGAAGGAACGAGGGGACGGTGGAAGGAGGAAAGGGCGGGAAGGAGTGGGTAGATGGTACAGGGCTTTGAGGGCCTCTGTAAGGACTCAGGCGTTTATGTTCTGGTTGGCTTGACTTTTCTTTCTAGAGATTCTGCCCTTCTTCTCTCCTCCCCAGTGCATTGCAAAGGCTCGGTTCTTATAGCATCCAAAGAACATGGTTGCTCTTACCCAATAGCGTGTGAGTCATTCATTCAGCAACCTTTATTGGTCCCTGGCTGCTGAGACTCTGGAGATGAATGAGTCTTGGCCCAGTGCTTAGGAGCTGGCCTGGTGCCTGTTCAAAGCTCCTTGGAGAAGTTCATCAATAAATTAGGTCAAAGTAAATAGTTGTCCTCATTTGATCATCGTAGAACCAATTTGCTAGAGTAGGAAGTTTCCACTGAAACCTCCCACAGCTCATTTCTTCCCATTCTTTTGAGATTCACTTACATAGCAGAGCTAAGGGTTGCCTTAAGGGTAGAGGGAGGATCAATTCATTCAGCAAATATTTTGGGGTACCTCCTACATGGCAGTGCTGGTGCCAAGTCTTGGAGGTGCATGAATAGATTTCTCCCCTGCCCTTGAGTTGTTTATGATTTCACTGTGTGACGTGCTGGTGACCAAATGGTGCACACTTCTCAGTGGTAAGAATGGCTGTTAGGTAGCCCAGAGGAGGAGCTCCTGACTCGGAGCAGGGACACTTGCTGGGGACATATTGTTTCCTGGTGGTCATGGATTGGGAGGTGAGGTAGGTCTGAGACCAGGGGACTCCCAGAGAGGAAGTTGAAGGTGTCAGCAAGGGGCCTTGCTGGCCAGGCCAAGAGGTGTGATTCCATACTGAGGACAGTGGAGATGGGTTAAACAGTTTTAAAGCAAAAGTCCGTGGCTTGAGAAGATTGGCGTTTTAGAAAACAAAGGGCCTGATTTCATTGCCCACTCCCCCAGTTCCTTTAAATGCTCATTTTGCTCCTCTTCTCTGTGTTGAGATCCTAGTCCCCTCTGAAGGTGAATGGAGCAAGGTGGCTGTCAATAACAGTGACCACCATGGAGGTCCCAGCCAGTGCTGAACTGGCCAGGGTTTTACATGCACAGGTGTTTGTGGGAAACCACTAGAACTCAAGCCTGTCTTCTGGTAGGAGGGAATGGCTGGCAGAAGCCCTGCTCTTCCAGTAGAAATGGAGGAATTTAGATCCTTTACATTTCCTTCCTGTCAGAAAACAAGTAGGTAATTTCCACCTTTTAACCTTCTCTTCATTCAATACTAAAATAGGAGTTTTCTTTCTAAAAAAGCACTTGATCATTAAAGAGACAATCTCTAAGTATCTTTCACATGCCAGACACTGCCAAAACCACGAGCAAGACAGATGAGATGAGTTCCAGGCCTCACAGAATTTGTTGTCTTCAGAGGCAGAGGAGCTGACAGTCAGGATCACGTAGCAGATGAACTAGGTGGTGTGGACCCAGAGAGGGGAGCATGCTCTCTGCCCTGGGATGTCAGGGACACACCAGCTGGGCATGGAAGGATGAGTAGGAGTTGGGAGCTGGAAGAGAGACACTCCTGGTGTAGAACCACACTCTATAAATAGGGGACAACACTCAGTCCTCTGTGATGGTGGTGAGGAGGAAGGAGCCAGAGAGAGAGCTCAGCATGCACAGGTAATGCCTCAACTCTACTGTTTAAAAATCCATTAGTCTCCACCTCCTCATCCTCCTACCCTGTTCCCAGCAGTGACTAAAAAGAAGCAAATAGACTATTTTGAGTTGATCTCTTCTCTGACCCCATGGAGATGTTAGGGAACAGCATAAGATAAGGGGACCAAGAAACAAGTAGAAAGAGAAAGAGGCGGAATCCATCTCCATCTTCCAGAAACACTGATTAACAGCATGGATTGCTCTGTGGCTTCCTGATGGCAGAGCCAAGTCTGCCTCTCCCCCATGAAAACTACCTGTCTTCTACCTTCCTCTGCCTGTCTTTGGGAGGGTGTGTAGTGCACACACACCTACAGAGACATGTATGGGTTTGTGCTTATGCACATACACATGCACACACCTGTATATATGTGAGTGTGTTTATATGTACGGATCACATAAGATTTACTCTACAATCTAGCACAGAGCCTGGTGTGGCCAACTTTCCACCCTTGCGGGCTCCTCACACAGAGCTCCCAGATGCACACGGGGCAGAGCAGAGGCATTCTGTTGGAGTCAGGGGTCTCCTGTCTGGAAGCCCTCTGAATGCAGGGACAGGGAACTCCCAACCTTACGAGGAAGCTGGTTCTTTTTTTTTTTAGGAAGCTGGTTCTAGTTCCAGGCCCAGTGCAGCTTTCCCTCTGTACAGAGTCATCTCTAAGCCCAGGGCATGCCTTCGCCTTCCTTCTCCTCTTGCAGGACCAGTCGCCCTCACCGTAGCCAGTACCATCCGGTCTCTTGCTCTTGGGGATCTCTTAGTTCCTCTGTTGGGCTGGGCTGGGGGAAAGACATAGGCCCTGGGTTTCTTCTCTTCTCCCTCTAAGGAAGGACTTTGACTGGAACTTTCTCTGATGCCCTCTGTGTCCAGGGAGAGTAAGCATTTCCTTTCATATAAAGTGAAGTTCAGAAAGGGTTTTGTAAGGAGGAAGAGAAGACGCAGGGCAGAGGGAGCGGCAGAGAGAAAGGGCAGCGCTGTCCTTGGGGGCAGCACCATCTTCTCTGGTTTCCACACTGGCACGCTCTCCTTCCTGATCTGCCCTCCTGTAGACCATTGTGCCCTCAGGAAGGGAGGAAGGAAGGGAGCAGAAAAGAAGGAGAAAGACAGGAAAGAAGGCTTTGCTGGGAGCCCCGGGTGCATGTAGACCCTGTGCCACTTCTTTCTTTCAGGCCTCTGGTTTCCTTGTGGCTCTTTGTTCTTCCTCTGGGCTGGAAACTAGAAGAGCAAGCTTGGGGTGTCTGGCTGAGCCCCAAGGGTGACTTTGCCTTTCTCTGTTGGGACATCTAAGCTGCCAGTGCACTGGTCCCAGGACGGACACTTCCCTGGACCTGACAAGTAAGAAGAGACCCAGAGTTGGGACAGGGTGCAAACTGGCAGAGGAGTCATGCAGAATTGTCATAGCTGAGAGCAGCGTGGCCTGCGCCTCCTCTGAGGACAGGGCACTGCTCAAAGGACCCCTTCCCAGCATATTAGCTCTTTCTCCTCTCCTGTCCTGGAGCTTTGACTATGCTGCTAGTCAAGGAAGAAGGGAGATGGCAGTTTATCAGCTGCCGGCAGTGGCTATGCCGTGGATGTGAGGAGCCTGGAACTTGGATGACATTTTCAGAGGCAGCAGCACATGAACCTTCTTATTAGGAATCCCACACAAAAATTATTGGGCATCTTAGTGGATCAGGCAAAATTGGTTCAAAGTGTGGCCATTATACAATTCTGTGCAGTGTCTTTAGGAGCACAGACTCTGGAGCCAGACTCTGAGTTTGAATCCTACTGGCAGGTATGTTGGGCAAGTTCTCGAACCTCTGCATTGAACAATTTCCTTATCTGTTTAATGAGAAAACTGACAGCACTGCCTTCGCAGGTTACTATGATAATTAAATGAGTTAGTACATGTTAGCATCAAAGTGGGGGCTGGCACATAGTAAGGACTCAATTTGCATTTGCTAGTTTTATTTTGACCTTCAGCCTCTGTTGAATTTTCCCTGCAAATGAGGTCCTGAGGTAAGGTGTGGTCCAGTCACTGAAAGCTTGTTTTATTCATCAGTTGCTGGGTGTAGAGTGAGTCCTAGATGGTGATGTGCAGTCAGACTTCACTGGCATGTGATGCCATGTATGCCATTGGAGCAACCCAGGAAGGCTATTAGGAGACCAGAGCAGGGGCATATTCTGATCAGAGGAGGTGAGGAGGTTGAGAGTCAGTGTGGAATCCAGAGGCCGGGGAGGTGGTGGAGTTGACTAAGGGACTTGGGCACAGGGCACCATTATAAGCAGAAGGAGACCAACCAGGAGGAGGAAATGTTTGATAATGATTGTTGGGCTGCTGCTTGAAGCCTTCCCAGCATAAATGCTTCCAAGTCCCAGGGGCAGGTCCTTCCTCTTGGGTACATTCTGGTGACAGATGAAGAAGAGGGGTTAGGAGGTGCAAGTGGAGGGTCCCCACTGCAGGGGACAGAGCCCGTCTCGCTGCTGCTTCCAGGCTGAGCAAGCACAGGCCTCCTCTGTGCACAGTCTGTGCAGGGCTGGCCCAGTCCTCTTGAAGGGCCCGACAAAGACCCACTTGTTCTCCCCTGACATCAGACCTCACCCTCAGGATTTCTCTGTCCTTCTGGGGCAAGATCTCACACAGTGATAATAGAGTGCAAGGGAAGAGATGAATCAAGCAAAGACTGCCTCCGGCGTCACCATGCCAACACGCTGGCTGTGTGGAGGGCGGAACATGGCGCCTGTGGTGGGCACTTCTGCACCAGTTCACACTGGCCCAGGCTCTGGTGCTAAGCCGCTGGTACAGTTTAGAGTTGCTAGCTGCCTTGCCTGGTCAGTGAGTGACAAAATATTAGGGTCAGACTAATTAATTGCTGCATACAAGGGGTTGGTGCTTTTCTGTTTTTTTGTTCTGTTTTGTTGTGATTTTTGTAAGCACATATTGCACTTAACACCTGGATTTTCTGTTATAACAAAGATTTATATGGAGAATTTTGCCTTGGAAATTTCATCAAAACTTGTTCAGAGGGAAATGAGACATCATCTGGTCTACCTAGAGGCAGTGCTGGTAATAGAAAGGGTGAAGGCTTTCTAGCCTCCTGGTCCAGGCTCGAGGGTGGAGATGCTGTATGTAAAGACCTAGCACAAGGTCTGGCCCACATGGAGACTCCACAAATCTTATCCTTGATTACATTTTTTTAATGTGCCAAGTTGGATCAATAAATCACCCATTTATTAAACAAAATGTATATTAAAACAAGATGAGAGAAGCTTCCAATTTAATGGCCAATTCTAAAACAACCATGTACTTAGGAGATAAAGGATGAAAAGGGGATTTGATGCTGGAACTTTGAATTCCAATTCATCGTTGAGTGTGGTGGTTCCCAAACTTGAAGCACCTGGGGACTGTTGAAATGCTGGCTGACTCAGTAGGTCTGAGGTAGGGCTTGCAACCCAGCGGGTTTTGATGCTGTGGACCCCTGACATGCCGAGGGTAGCAAGAGCCTGGAAAGCTCAAAGAAAAGAAAGCCATTTTGTATTTCATGGTTAGAAATAAATGAATTTTGGAAAATTCATTGCTGAAACTCCTTGATGGATAAGAGCGGCTCGTGCCTGTGTGGAGTACTGTGGACTGTACTGGAGACATCCAGTGGGTGTGAACTTGAGGGATTTCTAGAAGCCACTGTTTCAGTTTCCTTATCTGAAAAACTACTTTGCAGGGGGATTTGAGGGATTAGGAAAAGGCATCAATGGGCTTAGCCCCCAGGGGCCTTTCTGGGAAGAGGCAGTTGAAGAAGGATATGGCACCCTGCCAAGGCTGCTGGGCAGGTCACCCTGTCTCCGTACTCCCTCCTCAGTGGGTTTTCCATCCTGTGCTGGGCTGATCGAATGAACTCAGGAGCAGCTCAAGTCCTGGTGTTTGAACAGGTACTTGGCTATCTTGAGGGGAATGGTCCAAACAGCACTCCATCTATCTGTGTAGCCTGCAAGCCCTGCAGAGGATGAAGGGCGAAGCTTTCCAAGTTCCATCCTGTGTGATGCAGACACTAGCCTGGGATCCCCGGCTGCAGGGGAAGTTCAAGTCAGGATGGAACATGGTCAAATCATCATCAGCAGGGCTCCCCATCCCCAGAAATTCAGAGATAAACTTTGAGAGTTTGTTTGCTTGGTTTGATTGTGGTCTGGGTCTGTTAATCTAAACAGGGAAGTTCCACGGGACTTTGTCGCATCTACTGTGTACTGCGAGTTTCCTGCAGGGTCTCCTCTGTGGAAGCAGCTCACATTTCTGTCTGCCTGTCCATCTAGGAGTGTAGGCTGAGGGTACAGGTCACCAGTTGAAGATCGCCACTTCTCCTGCTTGGCATTTCCAGCATATTTTCCAGATCTGAAATAAAATTTTAAATGGAGGCTTCACTATAGCAAGCTACACAGACACACGCTTGTATGCGTGTCAGTGGGTTTCAGCCTCTTTAGACTTTGCAGCTGGAGTCAGGTTGGTCCAGGCACAAGAGAGCCGTTTCCTTTGGTGTCTTAAGAATAATTAGTCAGGGCTGGGATTGTAGCTCAGCGGTAGAGCGCTTGCCTTGCATGCGTGAGGCCCTGGGTTCGATCCTCAGCACCACATACAAGGCAATAAAATAAAGACATTGTGTCCATCTACAATTTAAAAAAATATTTAAAAAAAAAAAGAATAATTAGTCAAAGGTGCTGGAGAGGATACTTATTACTAAGCTGAATCTGTTAATTTTTCCTTCTCAAATGCATCGACTCCATTTCTGGCAAGCTGGTTCTAAGACTAATATTTTTGAAATGACCTAGAAGCCAGGGAGTGAGTGTCTACATGAAGTCAACATTACTCACCATTGTGAGTTCAATCACTTTTTCCTGAGAGGAGTACAGATTCAGGACGCTGGGATGGATCTCTTTGCTTCTCTGTCTTTTGCTAACTTCTGCTTTTGTGCCAAGAACCTTCCTGACAAGGTCTAGCATTTTTCACACGAGAGGATAATGCCCCTTAGTGGATAAAGTAGCTAACTGCAAGCTCTTGCCTTGATGCTCCATTTAACAGGAAAACCACATAGGAACTTTGAAGACTGGTCTAGGCACCTGTGTTGGAGGGCTGTGGTGAGGCTGAAACGAGATACCTCTGTGTATGCAGTGCTTCTCGTGGCTTTGAGTGCAGGCTCCACCCTCCGGGACTGGTTATCTGATCCTGAGTATTTGACAGAGGTGGAGGCCTGGGTGGAAAGAGGTGAAGTTACCTTGTGAGTCTCTGGGACTTCAGTATCAGAGCCCTCTGTGTCAGCTATGCTGTGTACTAGGAAAGGGGATTGAGAGTACATGTCTTCACCTGTAACAGGACCCTCCCTGCTGCCCCCTGCCCTGGAGAGGAAGCAGCAGGCATCATTTCTGAAGATGCACTGGGCTATCCCAGCCTTGCACATTCTCCCTGTTTGAACATTTTTATTTCAATGAGCATCCACAGAATTTGTATTCACTTCTGCTTTGAGGAGATATGCCGTTCTGCCTTACCTATTGCTGATGTGGAACTTCTCACAGCTCAACCTTGCAAAGCCCACAGGGAGGACCAGAGGCGGGAGCCCACGAGTTACTGGCCATCTCATCCAGATGGTGGGAGGCAGGCTCTTCTCAAACCCTACTCTGTGTTCAGAGTTCCTTTGTGCATCACTGAGGGCATTGTTTGCTTTTCTAATGACTCAGGTTTTCTTTCTTTTAACTTTCAAGCATAGCATGGGATCCCAGACTGCTTCTTCACAGGCCTGACACTAGCTGCACAGCTATTAAGCCAGGTGTGAATGTGATAGAACAAGTTTTCTTCCTCCCTTCTCCCTCCCTCCCCTCCCTTCCGTCCTCCCTGCTCCCTCCCTTCCTTCCTGTTTCCTTTCCTTCTTTCCTTTTTTACTCCCATCCTCTCCTCTCTTTCCCTCTCCTGCACATCTTCCCTCCCCTCCTTCCTTCTTTCTCTCTTTCCAAGTGATTGACTGAAAGGACCTCAAACAGGAGGCATCATACCATCCCTTGTCTACTCGTTCTTTAATTTGTCCAAAAACACATTCCCTGGACAGCCTGCTGAGGATACAGATGTAATTGAGTCCCAGTTCCTGTTCCATCCCAGTTCCCATCCTTCTAGAAGGAGAATCAGGCAAGAAAGCAGGAGTGACCAGGAACATGGCAATGTGCTATGAGAGAGGACTGTGGGATTGACCCCAGAGGACAGAGGGCAGGGCTGGGACAGGCATCATGGCCTGGCAGTGATCTGCCTCAGAAGAGGTTTAATAGCCACATGGGAAAACTGGTCTGGCCACTTCATCCTCACCAGAAGACTGGGATCTGCCAACAGGTCTCACTGCCCAGCCTGCCACAGCTGTTGTTCCAAGGTGCCCTCATCTCCATCCGCCCTACCCAGTGTGAGATCCCAGCAGAGCTAAAGGGAAGGGCCTGCAGCTCCTCCTCCAAAGCTCCTGGGCTTCATGGATGGCAGGCCTTCCTGGGAGCGTCTCCCTCTTCTCCATCCGACCCACAGCCGCTTTCTGCATGAAACCTCTCCAGATCATTCCAGCCTAGATGTGTCGCCTCTCTTCTATACTCCTTTCCCCAAATACTCTGCCTTTACCAAGGCGGTGGTCCACAATGGAGCCCCTATGTCACCGTGGTCTTTGAACATGGCTTCTTGTTCTTACCAGGTTGTACTCCCAGGCCACAGGGACCATGGTTCACTTAGCTGTGGTCTCTATAAAGAGCAGGTGTGTACAGCAGCTGTCCACCAGCTTTCTAGACTGTGTCAAGAATTGTGTTAGGAATGGAGGATGGAGCTCTGATGAAGACCTGCCCTCCATGTGCCTGTGGATATTATATTTTTTGATAGAAATATAGATAGGATATACAGGGTACATATGTCTGTATATATAGGATATACAGGGTACATATGCTGGGGTCTTATGAAGTAAAAGGTCAGCCTTTACCTTGGGTACAAATGACAAGGGCCAGGAGGGGTGTTGGGTTTGGGCGGAGGTAAGGATCAGATGGATGAATTAAATGTGAGGTGAACTTTGAGAAGATCTATAAGAGAATAGAGCCAGCATAGAATTTTTTTTATTATACTTACAATTTCTAGAAAATGTGGTAAAATTATGACTTATTCCAACCATAGGTCTGCCACGTCCTGGGCAATGTTAAGTGGGCTTCCAAAGCCTTGGGAGTCATTTCATGGAATTTTTGTGAAAGCCAATGGACATGGCTTGGTATTGGGAAGTGATCCTTAACCTAGTTCCTTAATGTTGCAGGTTGACTGTTGTCACCCTTCCAGAGAGACCTTGTTTGAACTCCTGGGCCTAGGAATGTGACAGGTCCTCATTTGCTTCCAGAATTCCAAAGGGAAAGAACATGAGTTACAGAGGAGCACAGGAGACCTTTGGGTACTAGATTAAGCCAGGCTGTCCAGGTTTTGGGCTTGCTGTGTTGAATACATGGAAGTGATTTGTAGTGAGCACAGTGGCACCTTTTATGACATTGGATGTTCTAATTGTACCAAAGGACTGGGGAGCAACTTCTCTTTAGCAGTTCATCCATTCTGTGTGATTTTTGAATTGCTGCATCTTCACAGAGATCAACTCTGGCACCCTGGGATGCTGCCATGGTTCACTGTGACATCATGCGGTACCCTCAAAGGTGCCGTGACTCTCTCACGCTGCCTTTCCTGAAGAACTAGAAATCCAGGGAACAATCCACAGGTGCCCCGTGGAAGTGCTGCTGGTGTGCATTTCTGTTTCTTCAGTCCAAGTGGTGTCCCATTTCTAATTAACTTAGCTCAAGGTCTAACATCAAGAGGCATGAACTCAAACTTGGGAATTGGTGACATTCTCATTGGATAAAACCCTAGAATGTTGGAAGAGGGAGGCATTTCCTTGATCAGTCTGGTGCTGTTGGGTTACAGATAATCAGAGTGAGACTCAGGGCTGAGGACTGACTTTCCCCAAGGTCCCACAGTAAGCAAGCAGCTGAAATGAGACTTATACACAGAGCTTGTGACTCTGGCTCTTGCTAGTGTTACAGCCACTGGTGTCTTCTGTGTCCCTCAGGCCAGGGTTACACAATAACCTTCTCTGACCTGCCCAAGGGCCAAGCCACATTTACATGCCATAGGCTCCCCACTCCTGCTTATTGGGCTGAAAGTTCCTAGACAATCAATTCTTAGCCAATTTTCCTGACCTTTTCTTCCTTTGCTGCCCCCTGAGAACACCTTCTGTTTGTGGCCGTATGCTGCCCCTCATGAGGACTGGGCTCACTAGCTGCACGTTTCCCTTCCCCTGGACTGATCACTTCTCTTCATTCTTGTCTACCTGAGCCTCCTGTTACTTTTTAAAACCCCAGATCCTGTTCTCATTCATCCAGGAAGCTTTCCCCAGTGTCGCCTGCACTGATTTGCTCTCAGAAACCTGACTCAATAACACACAGCTGCTTAGTGGTTCCACCAGGGTGACTTCTGCAGCACCACCCTCCTGCTCTGACCCGAGGCTATAGCCATAAGTTCTGTTTTCTTTTTCTCAAAGCATCTACTAATGGCTTTGGAGTATCAGATAAGCGAATAAGCCTGGTAGCATAGAATGCGGGTTTTCTGGTGGGACTGCCTGTGTTCCATTCCCCGTCCTGCTACTTATTAGCAGAGCAACCCTGGGCAACTTATTCAGCTTGCATTAGTGCTCTTATTTGTAAATCAGACATAAGAACAATGCATGCACTCAGGGATTGATTTGTGGGTTGAATTTGACAATCTCTGAAGTGTTTAGCACAGTGTCCATCACAGAACACATGTATACTCTACAGAAGCTGTTGGTATTATCAAGCTAAGTAAGAGATCAGTACTCAATTCCATGGTTTTTTGGCTGTAGCTCAATACATATGAGCAGTGTGCTCTGTCTGCCAAAAGCTCTCAGTACCACTTGGGCAGCATCCGTGGAGACACAGTCTCCAGATGGAAGATGGCGGAAGCCTGCTGCTCAGACCACACTGGGGGCTGGAGTCAGTTCTGGATCCCACACAGCAGTAGAGGCATCCTTAGAACAGTGAAAGAGAGAGAGAGAGAGAGAGAGGGAGAGAGCACAAACGCTCTGCATATCAGGAGGACCTCAGAACCTCCTCTCTCCTGGAAGATGAGAAGGAAACCTGTTCTATTTAAAGAGGGGACTTTACAGGGGGCCAGTGTCTTACTGAGTGAATGTTTTAAATCATTCCACAGTGTGTGTGTGTCCATGTGTATATGGAGTTCCTCCTATGTGTCAGGCCCTATTCTAGAAGTTGAGTGGTTACATAAATCAGTGGTGACAGAGATCAAAAAGAAAAATATAGATTGGGGGTGAAGTGGCCATACTGAACATTGGCAGCCAGGTCACAGCTCAGTTGAAGTTCAATGGAGTGGCCTTTTCTCCAATTTGAAATATACAGCTTGTCTGGGCATTGCTGCCAGCTCACCTGCAGCACCAAGCTGAGCCTGTTATGAGGTGGAGGCTTTCAGATGCCAGGTGAGGCAGTGTGCACAGAGACACGTGATGCTGCCTGTGCCAACACACAGCAGTGACACACACGTGCATAAAGCAGGAGTGACAAGTGAGGGGGGTGGCACCAGGAAGATACGGTCTCATGTCTGCTCCAAACACCAGCTGCGCTGAACACAGTACCAATCGGCGCGTGGTGGCTGCCTTTCCTGGTTCCAGGGGAGCTCTGATGATGCCCACCTGCTGGAAGCAAGCAGAAAGGGCATGTGCTGGCATTCACCCCACCTGGCCAACGGGCAGGCGCCCTCTGTGTTTGATCAGTCAAATGAGTTCTGTAGACTTCCATCTAGAAATGAAAATCTGAGATGACTTGTCCAAGGTCCCGAAGCTAATAGGGTTTCTTGACTGCAAAACTCCTCTTTGCACACTACAAAGTTGGAGCCTGGAATCTAGTGCTTTATCATCAGTGTTCTGGCATGCAGTTCCAGAAATAGCCAGCAGAGGGCATCACGCACCGGGTTTCTGCAGCCCACGGTCTGAAGCCATGTTGAATGAGCAAATGTCTGTACCCGACTCCAAGAGATCCCAATGTCTCCTTGGCAGGAAATCCGTGAGGAGCACGACGGGGTTGTGCAAACAGCCTTACAATGTCTGCTTGTGTGTGTGCACTCAGCTTCTCCCATGTCGCCTACAATGTTCTGTTTTTGGGTTTTTTTTTTTTTTTTTTTTTGAAAATGGGGCTTTGTGGACCCCTGCTCCTTGTCATGCAAAGGGAGTGACCTGTGTTTGTCGTAACTGAGCTCTTGTATGATTAATAGCCATGTGAAGAAGCCCACAGCAGCTGTTGGGCACCCAGCTTCCCCTCATCACTTTGGCTTTATTCCCCACTCCAAAGCAACAGTGCCCAGAATCTACTGCTGGAAGGAAAATGACTGCAGTTTTCTAAATGCCAGGCAGGGGGCGCAGGTACTAGCGTTAACCTAGTAACGGGAGTGAAGATCCTGCTGCAGGCCAGATACCACCCTAGGTACTTGACTTACATCCTCGGAATTACTTAACAATGGACGTGGAAGTATTATGATTTGTGTTTTACCAACAAGGAAAACTCAGATTCTAAAGAGTAGAATGACTCTCCCAAGACCCCCAACATTCATGCTGTATCCACTAAATGATTCCTTTTGTTTTCTTTTCTTTTTTGGAGTGGCTGACTCAGTGATCGCCATGCTTAGAAACACCTTCCTCCTTTGGTGTGGCTGCCTATGAACTCAAATTCCTGATTTTAGGTTACATGAGGGATTTCCATTCCTAGACTTCAGTGTATTTATTGCACCTCCAGAAAATGTACCAATCCACATATGTATGCATTTTCATCAGAAGGCTGATAAAAGTAGTGTAGGATCCTAAAACAAAAGAGTCAAGCTCTCAAAAATGTTTATACTTCGGGACAGGCTTATTTTCTTCACCTGTTCGTATCCTGTTTTCTCAATTTGTAGTTGACATCATTGTGGTTATTGCTGTGCAGTGGCTGTTTATACAGCCTCCGGCTCCACTTCAGACAACGTTTAGGAAGAGATTTGGCTCTGTGCTTGAAGCTTGCGTGGGGTGACGTGGAGGGGAGTGGTTGAAATGGTGACATACTGCAAACAAGTAAGACATAGCCCTTCAAAGAATCAGCAGCAGGAAAGGCTGTTAATTATTCTTTGAGGTTGGGAAGGAGGTTTAGGGGAGGAAATGCTGTTTGATTTTGTTGAAAGACAGACAGGACATCCACAGGCAGAGAGAGAAAGGGTATTCCAGGCAAAGGAGACAGAAGTGGGAAAGTCGAAGCGAGGAGGAGGCGGAGCCTCTGGCAGGAGTTCTGACTTGACTGCAGTACAGAAGAGATTCACCAGCTCGCTGCAAACTTGAAAGGGAGCTTTGGGCTGGATTTTACAGACTTGAACACCATGACACTAAAGCATGCCTGCCTTCAGCCCTGAGGACTCCATGTGCTCCCCGCCCCAGGGGTCTGACTTGGGAAGCAGGTCCGCACCCAGGCTGGCTGCTGGCATTTGCAGCAAACTCCCTGTGACCGCCTTCTTGTCCCAGGCTGAGGTCCAGGGTCTTCACAGCTGGCCTGGGCCTCCAGCCAGGGCTTTTGCTTTAAAACCTTAGGTTTATTTGCAGTGAAGGGTAGTTTGAAACCAAAGCGACTGTCCTTCAAAAACTGGGAACAAAGGCAGAGCCACACCTATCTCTGGGATTTCAAGTGAGTTTGGCCACTTTGGACATGCTTGAAGCTTGAGATTTAATGGAACATGCCAACTACCCTTGGCCTCACATTTTTTGGGATTTTAGCGTGTGAAACGGCTTTGGGTGAATTTCTTTGATGCTTACATAATTTCAACATCCCACCTTTTCCCAAATACATCTGAACTAGGAACTAATTCTCTAATGTTTTCGCATGTCAATTCCAAAGCTGCCTGTGGTACCCGGGTGGGCCCCAGTTTAAGAAAACCAGGCATCTGAAAACCATGGCCAGGTCAAGCTGTGGCCTGGGGGCTGCTAGACTCCTTAGGAGGCTTTTCCCTCTCAAGATGCCTTCCAGTAGTACCTGGGCTCCCTGTGCCTTGACCTGACAGGTCGTATTTCACCGCATGACAGAGAACTATGGATGGAGGCAGAGAAAGTTGAAGAACAGATGTGTGCTGCAGCTGTTGATGGGGTGGAAGCCAGGCAGAGAGAAGGAGAAAACATTTAAAAAATCATGTTGTGAGATAACAGAAACAGAACAGACTTAATTCACCAGCACTTATTTCATACATGAAATTCCTGTATGTCCTGATGGTGATAAATGATCTAAGGAGCCTAAATTGTCCCAGGTGGGAAGTGAGAGAGGGATGAGGGAACTGACAGTAAGGAATGACTGCAGAAGGAGAGAGAAAGCCGAAAGAAGAGGAGCGGATCCAGGGGAGGTGTGGAGGTGCGGGGCGTTCACTGAGAGGGCTTGCTGAAGGAATGATTCTGAAGGTGAGGCCGATGGAGGCATTGCAGATGGTCTCCAGACGCCTGGGTGACATAATCAGATGAATGCTGATGCCTTTTGTCATACTGGGGAGAAGGAGGACATTGGGGAGGGTGGACAGTGAAGATATGAGGGCCACCCTAAGGTTGCTATGCCTATGGGGAATTCACCCGGATGTGTGGGCCTGCGGCTGAGGACAGAGGTGGACTCTGTTTGCAAAGTCCTCAGCAGATGGGTAGACATTGGAGACAGGAAGATCTTGCCAGGGAGGATGAGAAAAGGGTGAAGAAAGAACCCTGGACATATGAAGGCTAATGAAGGAAGCAGAATCCGGGAGAGGTGCCTGCAGAGCGGTGGGGAGGAGCCAGGAGAAGGTGAGCAGCCCTCTCATCTGGGGAGAGTTTGGTGAGGCCCCTCTTGCAGCTCCACACTCCCAGGCACAGAGTCCGAATTGTTGCTTGTGTAAACTGCTGAGAAAGACGAATGGTTTGTAAGCACAAGAGCAGACAGTCTGTGTAATCCTGCTCACTGGCTTCAGAGCACCCCAAGCCCTAGGTGGCTCCTCGCATCCCCTACCATTGTCTAGACTGAAGCTGCAGCCATTCAAGACAGCCTGAGCTTCTTGCCCAACATAACATGGGGTGAATGGCCTGTCCAAAACAGGCGCTTGGATCTCTGGCCCCCTTGCTCTGCCTGTGGCATCTCGTTCCCTTGGCAGTTCAGCAGGACCAGCCAGGGTGTGCTGAGACCGTCCCCTTCCTAGGTAAACAATAGGCATTCCAAGCAGTTTCCTCAGGGTTTCACAAGTGAAAGCGAATAAATTCACTCAGAATTTCTCAGTGGTGGGCTGGTCCGGAGCTGAGCCCAGCCTTATTGCTTCCATACTTATTGGCATTTGAAATTGAGGGACAAGCTGACTTTCTTTCTCTAAAAAAGGAACCTAATTTGCCCTCATTTCTTGGAGACTTTTTGCTGCTGTAATGTTGGTGTTTATGGGAAAATTAGCTATGATGAGGTAATAGTCTATTTTAGAAAAACTCAACTCAGATATTGAAAGGGCTATTTTAAACCTGCATTTAATTGTTCAATTCCATAATGATCTCTCGGTGTTTTTTTGAGAATTCCCATGGATTACCTTGCAACCGGACTCCAGCAGCTTGTATTCCACAGAGAACGCCAAGCCCTTCTGAGGGACACTGTGGTATTAATGATCGATGAGAATATTCAAAGCGTTTTCCCATTTGAGTGCCATTACTTGTGGTGTTAAAACGTTTTGAAAACACATTTTAGCCATTAACTCATTTTTATTGTCAGATGAAAGTGCTTAATAGACTTACTGCACTACAGTTCCCCTCCTTCATCTTGGAATGAAATCGTCTTTGGATTCTTGGCAACACATTGGACAATGGAACAGAAAACCTCATGACTTCATCACAGAAGTGGCAGATGGGGAAGGGCCTTGCAGCCCGCCCAGCTAGTTAATATTGCTAACTTGGTTTAGCGCAGTCAGTCTCCTGGAATTGACAAGCTGAGCTGCTTATTCCATTGGTGTGCCCCCACCCCGCGCCCCACCGAAAAGCAGCTAGTTACAATCATTTTTAAATGTGACTTTCTTTTAGTTGAGAAGTGTTTTTAAAAACCACTTCTTTTGCATCCTATACAACATAGGCTGATGGTTAACTAGAAGCTGGTAATTTCTTTTGCTTCTGATTCAAAACAGGTAGTGTAAATGTTCTCTAAGAGGGTACTGCCGGCACCAGGAGGAAGTATTTCTGAGCCACATGGCTATTAGTTGTCAGCTTGGTCACTGTCTGTGGGGACAACATGCTGGATGCGAGCTAATGGTTCATCAGAGGAGTCACAGGTATTCCTGGCCTTCCAGGACACTGTGGGGAGTATCACTGATAGCAGCCGCCACATTGACGGTCCCTCATGATCACTCCAACCCTGCACCTTGTCTATCAGCCTCAGTACATCCTTATCATCACTTTTCTGAAATCACAGGCAGTCCCCAGAAACGTACCTGAAGCCCAAACTGGGCTTCCTTCCTCCAATCTGCTGGGAAAGTAGGAGGGGTTTCTCTAGCTCTGAAGGTTTGGCAACAAACCAACAACGCACAGACCCACAGGAGGAAAGGCGGACTAACTTACTAACGTGCAAGTGCACCTGAGTCGCACGTGTGGCACTCAGAGAAGGACCAGGTGGTTAAGCTTCCATGCCCTCTTCACAGAGGAGCAGGAAGTGGGGGCTGTAGGCCATTTTGGAGAAAGAGTAGATGATTTTCATGGGAGATGAATGGGCCTAAAGGACAGAATAGCCGGGGACAGCATTCCCTTGGACTGGGGGTCCACTCTAGTCTTCTTTCCTGAAAGTTAATCCTCTGGTGGACCTGGCCTTAGGTAGAGGGGGATCTTCAGAGAAGGCCCCTTCCTGCACTTCAGGAGGGAAAGAGAGGTGAGAGACAGGGGTGTGGAGAAGTTCAGAGAGTCATTGGTTCTCCAGCAGTACAATGCACTGAACGTGTGAAAGTGTCATACCTTGGGGTATTGTTTCCTGATCCTCAGCAAATTTGTGGGGCTCCCTTGCAGTTAGGAGATTAGACTTAGGGCAGAACTACATGAGCAGGTAGCAGGTGCACTGGTCTGGGAGAGAAGAGCCTATGTCTCACTCATAGCTCTGCCTCCAACCCTGGGCAGGTCACTGACTGTACGAGTATTACAAGTATTTCCTCAACTTCTGGATTCCATAAGCCAGTCAAATTTCTAAGTAAACTTTGGGGCCTTCGAATATAACCATCAGCATTACCCTGTAGGATAAAGGACAACCCTGTAGCATAGAAGTGGTTGGCCACCTTTAACTTTCTGAGACCCATGAGGAAGCTGTTGTTTTTCTCATTTGCCCTGGACTGATGCTTGGGAACCACCGGACAGAGCAATTTTCAGGATTTCTCTCCCAGTGCTTACGACAGATAAGCTGTAATACTTACTACTCTCAGTGCTAGAAATGCAATGAGGTGTAAAACAGCAGCCCTGTCCAAGAGGACCTCACGTCAAGGAGACATAGGGCCAGCCTATAATTATGGTATTCTCTGATGGGCACCATCACAGAGTACAGACTGCATGTTAAGTGAGCAGGAAGGGGGATTTGTTTTGGTTGGAAGGGAGTATCCACAGCCATGCTTGGAGGGGAATGTGGGGGAGGCAGTTGCTGGTGCTTAGCGGTCAGACCAGCTTCAGCAAATTTCTAAATCCCTAAGATTAATTTTGTCTCTAAAATTAAGATACTGACAGTTCCTATTTCATATGGTTGTGGTGAACATTAAAATATGATAATGCATGGAATACTATCATCACTGTGGCCTGCTGGTCGTAGAGAGTGTTAAACCGAAGAAGCCACATGTTCAACAGAAGAAGCCACATGTTCAAGGGCCCTGGCACTAAGGAGGCAGGGAGGGAAGGGCATGGTGTGTCTAGAGTGGAAAAGACACGGGTAGGTGGAGGAAAAGGGGACAGGAGGTGAGTGGGCCAGGCTTTCTGTGCCCAGGACATGCATTCGGATGCACATGACCCTGCAGGAACCAGGGAGCTTTTTAGGAAAGGAATTAGTTTTATGTTTAGAAAGATAGTGTTGCCAGCAGTGTGGAATGAGTGAGAAGGAGACAAGACTGGGTCAGGAAGGCCTGTCTGGAAACTGTTTGCACAGGCAGGCTCTGCTGGGGTCTGGATTGGGGTGGTCAAAGCCAGGGGAGAGAAGTGTGCACAGTCACTCAGAACCAGCATCAAGGCTGTACTTGCTGAATCCTGGGCACCCTGTGTTTGCACGCTCTAGCAAGAGCCTCCTGTCAAGGAGTAGAGACCCTCCAGAGACAGTGGGGTATTTTTTCGTTGTTGTTTGTTTGTTTGTTTTTTGTTATTGAAGATTGAACTCAGGGGCACTTAACCACTGAGCCACACCTCCAGCCCTGTTTTGTATTTTATTAAAAGAGAGTATCGCTAAGTTGCTTAGGGTCTCGCTAAGTTGCTGAGGCTGGCTTTGAACTTGTCATTCTCCTGCCTCAGCCTCCAGAGCCATTGGCATTACAGGTGTGTGCCACTGCGCCTGGGTGAGATGGTGGCTTTGTCTTAAAGATGGATTTGATATCTCAGTACTTGTGTTAGGGGACAATGTGGCCCTGAGAGCCAAATATGGACAACCTGAGGAAAGACAGTTACTATACCAGGTCATGGAGCTCCTCCTATCTCTAAAATGGATCTAATAAAACCTCCCCTACTTTTAGTATATGCTTATGTTGAGGATAAACGTGGCCAACACATCTTTAATAAAGATGTGATGTTATAAATGTATGTTGTTATAGGTTTATGTACTGCGTTGTCTAAGAAAGGTTGAGTGAAGTAGGTCTTAATCCCCAAAATATTGAGTTATAAATAATCCAAGTCTGCTTTCTAAACGTTCTGGTACCAGGGACACTATCCTAGGATCTAGAAGGTACTTGCTGATATAAAATGCTAACCAAACCCACTCCTTCTGATAGAGGGATTGAGATTGTCATCTTAGACCTTAAGAAAAATATTAGAGGGGCTGGGAGTGTGGCTCAGTGGCAGAGCGCTTGCCTCACATGCGTGAGGGACTGGGTTCAATCCTCAGCACCACATAAAAATAAATAACAAAATAAAGATATTGTGTCCATCTACAACTAAAAAATATTTAAAAAAAGAAAAAAAGAAAAATATTAGAAAACAAAACCTGGTAGGGCTCTTATTTTATTTATTTTCTTACTTTCTGTTCTTTGTTGTAGAACATAGTGTTAACTTAGGAATTCTTCTTAGTCATAGCTAAAAAAAAGTAGATCTTCTGGGTGTTTCTATAAGATCTTTAATCATGAAAACTGAGCATTGAAATCTTGGTGTGCCCAGGCAAAGGTCATTATTCACATTGCTCTGCACCCTGAGCCTGCATCCTTCGTTGTTATCTTGTTCACAGAGAATAAAACCTCCCCCACAAACTACTCTCACATCTTTTTTAAACAAGTCCTGGTTGATTTCATTTGGTTTTATGCTATGGGAATGCAGCTGATAGTATCATTTATTGTTTTTCATCTAAAATAAATAAAGTTGCCAATAGAGTATGGATATTAAAATATTAATTTTCTCCTCTATTTGGAAATTGGAAATGTTAGCAGAGGATGATTTTTTGAGTCAGTATTTCACCCAGTAGTGGAACAGCCAGCTCCATATATGTGCCTTTGAGCCGAGAGCCAAAGCAGTGGTCATAGGAAATACCACAAGTACATCCAAGAGTGTCACCCCATGAAGATGGGTGCCTCCCTTGGCACAGACGGGAGCAGTCTTTACAGGCAATGAAGTGCCTGAAGTGACTAGAGAAACACCCTTCGTCTAGACTCTGGAAAAGAAAAACAAAATTAAAGGCCTGTTTCAAAATAATCTTGCAGTCCATGAGCCTGGAGAAATAACCCCGCCTTGGGGGAACCTGACCAGTCACCGTCCTGTGTGTCTTTCCTGTCCTTCTCCCTCCTCACCTCCCCCAACCTCCTAGCATCCTTCATTTCTGGTGGCAGCTCCCATGTCTGAGCAGACTTCTCCAGGAGACTTGCCCCAGCAGTTTTCTCTTTTTTGAATTAACAACAACATAAACTTCCCCGTACATGCCACTGAGCATGCTCATGGAGAGCAGACCTTTAGGAATCTAATGGAAGCTGTAAGAGTCTCTCCCCAGAAAAGTGAGCTGATACATCTAACAACAAAACATCCTGCCTGTACTTCTGGAAGATCACAGTCTCTCTGAAGTGCCCCAACAGGCGGTCTGGAGCTCAAGGTCCCCTCCTGTGCAGAAAAGAGCATAGACTGTGAATTCTTTTCAAAGTCAGTGGGACTCTCTTCTCTTGTTATCTTTGGAAACTTGTGGACCATTTTTAATCTCTTGTTCCATTGTGAAGATAATGATAGCTACTTGAAGGTGGCTGTAAGATTTAAAGAAAATGAAGTGTGGGAAAGCCCAGATGCCCAGATGTGCTGCCAGGCACACAGTGGGCCCTGGATAAAGCGCTAATGAGCCTGTTGCTCATGCATAAAAACAGCAGCCACTTTCCTACTCTGGTACTTCATGGGTACTAGGTACACACTGTCATTCTCACATGTTGACATTCAGTGGACATCTTTGAGCACTTACTGTGCTTTAGGAGATATTCTGTGCTTTCAGATAGATTTCATTCTCAAAATAATGCTGTGCCAGCTCCTAAAGTCAAGTGCATCTCAGCTGAGCACTGAGACTGTGGCTCCCCTCATGCAACCCCAACCCTTTAGAAGACTGGCAGGTCTGTCTTTCAGGCCTTTGTCCTTTGGTATTCTATTTCTTTCCTTCCTTCTTTCTATTATTATTATTATTTTTTTTCATGGTTTAAACCCAGGGATGCTTAACCACTGAGCCACATTCCCAGCCCTTTTTTATATTTTATTTAGATACAGGGTCTTGTTGAGTTGCTTAGGGCCTTGCTAAATTGCTGAGACTGGCTTTGAACTTGCAATCCTCCTGCCTCCGCCTCCCCAGTGGCTGGGATTACAGGCATGTACCACAACGCCCAGCTTTCATTTCTTTTCAATGGACATTTTATGAGCCACTTTGATTAGGTTTTCTTTGCTAGTTGATTGTATTTTCCTTAGATGTAATGCTATATTTATGAAATGGGCATATATAGACAGAGTTGTTTGGTTAAAAATTATAGATTTTGTGATTATTTGAACATTACTAATAGAATCACCTCAGTATTCATATTTTCAGAAGCATTTGTTTACACTTGGGGTATCTTATTATCTGAATATTCTGACTCTAATTATTACAAACTTATACAAATATTGTTTTTCTGAAATCTAGTTTTCTTTCAAATGGATTTATATTTTTCAGTCAACTTCTATACTTAATTTTAAAGTCTAAATTCTGTAATCACTTAAAAATATACCTTTCTCCTAGGCATATTTTCAGGATGAACTAAGAAAAACACCTAAATTACACTGTCTGGCATGTAGAAAAATCCTTTTCAGGTACTAACACCTGTCAGTACTAACTTGATTGTAGCTTGGTGTGAAAGAGACACATATGAAGGACCATGGATCTTGGGAGAGCCACCATGAGAGATTGAAAGACTGCAAATCATATGACCAGGGGATGTGTCATGTATTTCTTTGATTCCCTGAACCTTAAACTGTCAGGGGAGTTGTAATGTTGAGTAATTACAGCTGGTATTTGACAGCAGTTTACACTATACGTGGAGATTTTACAGCATTTTGTTCAGTCTTTGCAAGAGTTTGATGCAAATGATAATAACAACATTCTAGTCCTGTTGTCTGGATAAGGAACTCCAGATTCACAGATTCACAGCTAAAAGGACTTGCTTGGGAATAGCAGGCAGTTAGATTGCACCTTACATTTGTGGGCTGTCTCAAATATTCCTCCTTATGATCCTGCCCATCTGCTACTGGCAGTTCCCAGCTTTTGGATCCTTGGTTGGTCTTGTTATTTTGACCTGCATTGTGCTTCAGATCCTCAAGACTATATGTTAATCTTTATAGGTAAGTCTAGGCTGCAGTGCCATGGAAAACAGGCCCAGCTAATGCTGAAACCATCATGCCCGAGCCCAAGGACCCAGATGTCCATGCATCTTCACTTTGGTGGAGAAGGGCTGGTGTCCAGAGAGGTCCAGGCATGGGGAAAGACTGGTGCCTCTGAGAGCAAAAGATCTTCCCAAGTGGCCATTGATAAGAGGACCACCTCCCAGTGAGTGCCATTCTCCAAACAGAGAGCAGCCCAAGCAAGAGGGTTCAAGAGCGTATGTTCAGAGCCCCATTTCCTCACGCATACCTACTCAGCTGATGGCTGTTTTCCTGTCTCTTCACCTGGTGACCAAGGTCTTGTATTCTGTCCTTGTGTACGTCATACCCTCCCCACAGGAGGAAATTGAGATCTTGGAACATCAGGGGAAACACTGTGACTGCATCAGTCCCAGGGAAAACCGAATTTTAGAAATGATTTTGGATGATGCCAAGGGCGTCTGTGTGTGTGTGTGTGTGTGTGTGTGTGTGTGTGGTGAGTAAGCCTGACCGTTACAAATAGAGCGACGTACTAGTGTCAATCAGTAAACATGCCTGCACCACCTCTCACCTCCTCCTTTATGGATTCTATCGTATTTTAGTGGTTTTGCATCTACATTTTTGTCATACTTCTCTCCTTCAAATGGTTTTCCTGTCCCTCTTTTGTTACGAGGGAGACCTTTGCACTTACTTAAGCAACGTCTTTACCTTTGAAACTAGCAAGAATTGTCATGGTCTTAGGAGACCTGGGTTAAGGTCTTCAGGGTGCTCAGAGTTCTGGCTGGATTGCTGTGTGCCCTCGACATAAGCCCCCACAACATAGAGATGGGTGGCAAGAAACTGACATTCCTGGGACAGATGAGCACAGGTCACAGTAGGAGGGTAGACAGGAAGCTACTGGTACAGCATTGAAGCCAGAGTCCCCAGCATTTCAGAGACCACCCTGGATGGCCAGGCAGGCTGCTCTGCCACCGTTGAGCTGGGAAACCACGGCTGTGCCCCCAGGAGCTCTGTGATTCAGCTCGTGCTCAGATACAACTTCCTCTGCTCCTGGCTGGAGATGTGTCTTTGTCTTGGCTCTTAACCATGACCACTGTACTTCCCCAGTGTAACCTGCTGAGGTTTATTTTCTGAACACTAAATCTTGAAAGAAACCAGCTCTTTTCTCCTTTGCTTTGACTAGATGGAAACTCAGATCCAAATTGATAAGCCATCCCCAGCAAATGGCTTGGATAACCTATAGGTCACATACTGCTCGCCCCTCGCTCATCATGTTAGGTTTCTGTTATTATTCTCCTTTTCCAACTCACTTGGAAGGCCTTACTCCACCAGAAGAAACCTCCATGAATTCTGCTCACCCTTGCAGAGGGGCACAAGCATCCACCTCCTTCTTTGCCACAAAGGAGGTGGAATGAAATGCTTCTGTACTGATCTTTCATTGGGTTTGAAGGGCATGTTTTCTAGGCTTCATAGGACTAGGCTTGACCCCTAACAGTACACAATGCCCCACAGCCATTGTTCCAGGTGTTCTGATATCTGACCTATCTAGGATCCTGGGAGTTCCAGGTGCCTGACCATGGTTAATGCTAGAGTCAAGCTCCAGATTATTTGTCCATATCAGCCAGTCAACTCATAATATTTCGAAGAGATAAAATTCTATAGCTAATATTTGGAGGCATTTCTATGTATGTTTGTTTTAGTCTGTTACAAACTTAAAAGGCTTGGCTCATTTCCCATCCAGCTACTTGGACACTAAGATCATACACAGGACAGAATTTGACAAGAAAGCTAAATTCAGCAAAGTGTCTTGTGACACATTCATAGCACAGAAATAAGGAAAATAAGAATATTTTGCTTCCATTAAGTCAATACATAGGGAAGCCAGGGCTTCTGCTAAATGGTGGAATCACCTTCCCAGAAGTAGGGTCTGCAGGGTTGATCTCGAATTGCCCATTAAACTGGAAACAGTCTTCCCTAGAGAGGCAGGAGGCTCATGAATGCTGCCCTGTGGAGGAATGGACTGGGTCAGCTCCAGCCTTTCAATTTGGCAGAACCTACCTCACAAGGGCTTTGCTCAAAAATATCTTTAAAGGAAATGTGCATAAAGGCAGGAGAGAAAGCAAGAATGACAGAGGGATAGGGAAGACCTTTTGGAAGGGGCAGGTATGGTGTTTGCTTTCCATTGCACACATATGCACACCCATATGCATACCCATGCGCCACGAGGAAGGAGAGGTCTAGTCCAACCTTCTTCCAAACACGTAAGTTATTTTTACAGCATCGTTAAAGGATGCTACTTAAACATCATCAGTGAGAGAACACTCATTGCCTCATAAGGCAAATTACTCAATACTCAGGTAATTCTAATGGCTGGACATTTTTTCATGACACTGGATGAGGATCTTTCTCATTATTTCCCCACTGATCTTATCTTCCCTGGAGATACATACAGTCTATCAAATATATCTTCCACAGGAAAATCCTAAATAAGTATGTGAAGGCTGTTAGCATAATCAGGATGTTGATGATGACGATGGCAACTGTGATTATCATCCTGTGGCACTAAGCATTTTGCTTTTTCATTTCATTAATCCTCACAACTTGATGAAATAGATACTTTTCCAGAATTCATTTTACAGATAAGGAAATTGAGGATTACAAGAATAAGTGGCATGCCCTCCATGCTAGAGGTAGCAGGAAGCAGAGCTGGGATTCGGATGAGGCCTTATGGCAAGGAATAGACTCTCCCCATTGTCTCTTTTCTGGTTTCACATTAGTGAGTTCTCCCATGAGGAAGGTCTGCAAGTGCGTGAGTAATTTCTCAGTGGAAGATCATGGAGGCCACATTACATTTGCTGCATTTTCTTACACATAGAGTCATCTTTTAAGTGTATTTTTCTTTCAACACATCTTTCTCGTAATGGTGTATTTTTTTAAAAAATTTCCATATCAACATTATTAAGCTCAGAAGCCATATGCATAGAAAATTGCATCCCAGCAATTCCCTTGCACAGGCCATGATTTGTTCACATTGATCCTTCAAAAAATGGGGTATGGAAGTCACAAGGGTTCACTTATAGCAAAGCCAGAGGATTGCTGTCCAGGTAGTTCAGACCCAGCACCTGCATGCTGCTCCAAATGTATGTGTTGAATAAATGAGTGGATGAATGGGTGAGTGTAGACAGAAGAGGTGTAGAAGACAGTTTAATGTCTACATCTAAGAATAGTGGAAATTTTGCTGTTTAAAAATAACCACACAGACTGAGGATGTAGCTCAGGGGTAAAGCACCCCCAGGCTCAGTACCCAGTTCCCAAAAAATATGTAACAAGTTTTTATTTCCCCATTGATTTGATACACTTTTAAAAAGTCTTAGGCTGCTGCTTCATTGGCAAATTTTGGATATTAGCCTTTTCAATTAAGTGTCCACTCTCTTTAACATTGAAATGTCTCATTATGAGACCTGTGATTTGTCTAGAGTTACACTCTGAGAAGTCTTGTCTCCTATACCCACTGGTAAGTCCCTAGGACCCTAAGTCTGTGTTTTCTGAACTATTTCCCATGAATTTTAAGAAACTTACCTTTCTGGAAAGATATTTTTGTCATATCCTCTTTTTTGTGCTTATCCATTGACATGGTATGTTCCACATCAATGAATAGGAAACAATGCAAAGCTGGGGTATTAGATGTAAGGATTCAGAGGATCAGTGAAGGGGAAAGGAAGCACTGTGCAGATTTTGCAAAACTCTACTTCCTATCATTGAAATTCCTAATTCTTTTAATGAGATATTCATGGTTAATTTTTTATATGAAGTGAAAGAGATATAAGGTGCAAGTGTATTCTCCTGAGAGACATTTTTATCACTGTCAGATATTCTCCTGAGACACTTTTATCACTGTCATATGGTTTAGACCAGATGTCTCTAAGTTTTAGAGATACACCACCTCAAGGATATTTACCTGCAGCCAATTCAGGAATGTGTTGCTCATCTTCAGGAATAGAGGTGTCTTCTTTTTGGTCTTCAGAGGTAGCTAAAAGAGGTTCAGTGGTATGCATGCAAGTTTGTTTCTTACATTTCTAATGGTATTTGTTTTGTGTTGTCTTTCCTAGGTTTGCTGGGATGGGAAACCTGCTCAAAGTCCTTACCAGGGAAATTGAAAACTATCCTCACTTTTTCCTGGATTTTGAAAGTAAGTTCCAAAAAGTCTAGCATAATAATGGAAACTTTTCACTTTTTATAGCTTTTTAGTAAAGAAGTTAACATGAAGGTTTTATATGATACTTAAACCAAATCCAAATGGTATTCTGCATTTATTTCTGAAATCATTTCTAAAATCAATTTCTTTCTCTCTCTTCCTGATTTTTGCAAGCCTGGTAGAAAATATTTTTAATATGTCATTGGTTTTCTTTGATTTTAGAGATGATAAGCTTTTGCAGAAAAAGCTAAAAGTCATCATGCACCTTTCCTAAAATTTGGTATGAATTACTATGTCACAGTCCAAAAAAGGAAGCATATTAATTTATGCAGATTAATATAAAACAAATATCACTAGAAGTGAAAGAAAAATGTGATCAATACCATAAATAAGTCTTACAGATTATTTTTGTTAGTCATATCCATCTGTTCTTCATGGATTATTTGTATAAAACCATTTTAGGATTTGGGGATATAAATGTCTTATGTAAAGGTTGATGTCTTTTTTTATCAAAAGCATTATTTTTTTTCCTTGGGGTAAAAATTGTTAAGAATCATGACAGAATAACCACAGATTCTTAGTTTATCTTATTGATGGTATACATGTGCAAATGAGTGACACACTCATGTTTATTCAAATGTAGCTCATGTTTCTGCCTTTGCTCATGTGTTATCTACTTTTAAAATTACAATTCCATAATAGCAAGCACAGTTCAATGTCTCTTTTTCAGTATTTACGTTGTTGTACTTTAATCTGCTTTGAATTTTGATTTTTCAAGCATTTTATCAATACTAAAGAAAATAGTTGGCACTTCCTTACATATAGACTAAACCTCTTAACAGGTTTGTTAAGTGATAGAAAACCTTTCTAAGAGGCACTGTAATAAAAGGTGAAAGCTCTGTGGGTGTATTTTTTCATGATGTTTGGTGTGTTTAAAATGTTATTTGAAAAGGAAAAGTGTCCCCAAGCCCATATGTTCTGAAAAAATTATCTGGATTATGTTTACAGAAAGGTTTCTTCTAGTTTCACTGAGTCTTTCATTTCTGTTTTTGTTCTTTGGCTAGGGATGGATGAATGGATGGATGCATGGATGAGTTGTTCATGATTTATTAATAACTTTGAGGAATCTTTACAAAATAAATCTTCGACAGTCTTACTACCCTTCTTATTATTTACATTTTTATTTGCACCCTTCCATTCTTATCCATTCTTATCACATGCCTTTTACATTGTTGGATTCAGCACACCAAGGCCAAAATAGCAAGGAAATCCCCTGTTCACTGGCAACTCTGGGGCATATTGGCACCCAGGGAGCTACAAGCTTGTTCTTTTCTGGAAGCCCTGAATTCCACGTGCACACGTGCGGGCTCACATACACTTGCCACAGGTCAGTGACCCCACTTGCCTGTCTGGTTGTTCTTGGACCCCTGGCCTTCCACGCTCCCACAAAGACCAGTGTTGGTGTTTTTGAAGTTCTAATAAAAAAAATAAACCTTTCAAATGAAACAAGTAAAGGCTGCTGGGAGAAAGCAGAGGTTTTCAACTGGTGCTCCCTGGAGCTCTGAGGCTCTGCCCTGGAATCTGCTCCCCACCTGGAGAAGCAGGCAGGAGGCATTACAGGAGACTCTACTCCTGCTCTGTGATAGCCAAGCACTGTGGTCTGCTCACTCTTGTACTCTGGACATTTTCTGGACACTTCATCTAAGGAAAGGTCATGGTGGCAACATGCAGCATTTAGAAAGAGAGTTTTGATGATGTTCATGGTACAAAAGATCCACTTGCGGAGATTTGTATATCTTCAAGAGAAATAAGAGTAGACTAGAATCCCATGTCTCATGGCTCCTTACTAGGGCTAGAGTTATAAGATTTTAGGAAAATGTAGAACTGTAAATTTAGAAAAATGCATAAAAGTCTATTTTCTCATCTGCCCCAAGGAGAAAATTAACTTTATTCTGCCAAGAGTCTGGGAAGATAACTAACTGGGCCAAAGTCACATGGAGACTGATTAGAGACCTAAAATGGGAACACAGGCCTTTTTAGCTCTCCTCCTCCCTCAAATGCTCATCACAAGCAGCTTCCTGGAAGTTCACAGCCATCAAAATCTATTCCTGATTAGAGAGGGATCCACAAACTAAGATATCCCATGGGAAAAAGTTAATTTGGGTATTTTTGATCCTAGAATACTTATGTTGGAGGGATAGAAAAGGTGGACTGCAGGCATGATCTTCCCTTGAGTCTGTAGATTTCAGGTCAATCTAGTAAAGAAATGTTGATGTGGTTGTGACCATTCCTATAAGCCATGCCACTTGGGGATGCAGAGCTAAGAGAGAGCGGTCATTGTCTAATGAAACCTCAGGCTATCGTGGAGAACAAGGCAGGCACAGAGGTGAAGACAAACTAAGGGACTTCGGAGAGACCCAGTATGCTGTGGGAATTTAGAAGGAAAAAGAATGTGTATCTAATGGAAGGCTGCAGAAGGACCAAGAGATCTCTTCTTGCAAGAAGTGGCATTTGGAATGGGCTTTAAAAAGTGAGTCGTTTTTCTGCAGGCACAGACGGGGTGAGGAGTTTTCCAACAGATGGAGACAGTGTGATTAAAAGCATGGAGACTGGAATAGGAAGGGCGTGTTGGAAGAACAGCAAGAAGTCCAATTTAGACAGAGCACCAAATGCCTTTTGGAAAAGAACTGGGGGCTGAAATGGAAGGCTAGCTTGGGTTAGACCGTGAGGAGGACAGTTGCTAAGCTGAAGAGCCCAGGACTGCAGGTCCATAACTGGGGCTTATCTTCAAAGAGAATAGCTGAAATCCTGTGGGAAAGCAAGGAAGCAGACGAGATGTGAGCAGATGGAAACCTTAGGCATGCTCGCACTGGAAGGGGCTTGAGTAGGTAGAGGATCCTGGGAAGAGGCCACGCTGTAGAGATTAGGGAACAACTTACTGAATTGAGATTCCCGAGGACACAGCCTTGAGCCCCACTGTTTTGTGACCCACAGCTTAGCCTGTGTTGAACAGCGGGTGTGGAGCACACATGATCATGGGCAACAGAGGCTGATCTTTTGAAGGAAGTATAGAGCTGTCTACACCCAGGCAGGCAGGAGAACACAGATGCTCAGGAATGCAGACGGTTCGGGTGCTGCAGAGTGGTCAGGAAACACAAAGCGTGAAGGAGATGATCACTTGAGCAGTGAGCTGACACTGGTGGCCCCCCAGGAAAGCAGATGGAAGAGGTGTGTATGGAGGGCGTGTGGTAAAGAGTTAAGAGTGAGGGGCAGAGGGGAACGAAGTCTGCACAGCATGTAGCGACAGCTTAAATGAGTTTGGCACCTCTGCTTTGAGCGTTGAACATTATTTTTGAAGTCGGCAATGGAATATAATTGAACTGGGTCAAATAGATATAATTAGGCTGGGTCAAAATGCAATGCAAAATTAGACACATCTGTCCTTGGGTTTTCAAGTTGCAAAGATCTGACTTAAATTCCTGCTGACCTTGGCGGTTACTCCTGCACCTTGTGCTTGTGTTTCTCCACAACATTTAACATCTTGTTTCATTATGTTTTTCTATCCCTCTACTTTTTTTCTTTTTCTTTGTCTACATCCTGGTCAGTTTTCTACTTCCTTTTGAAGGCTCAGAGATGGGCAAGGGAGAAAAGACTGATGCAGCTCCCTGGAGCATGGTGGCTGGAGAGACAGAGTGCAGGAGGAAGCGTGTCCAGCACTGTGGAAGAGCTCAGTCAGACCATCCGTAATGGCACCCAGTGCACCATGTGAAGGCATTGGCCCTCCAGTGAAGTGGTGCCAGTGGTTCCCAGGCCAAATCGATTATTAGAAACATCTGGTGAACCTCTTCTTATATCGTTGTCTGAGCCTCACCCCCAAATTCTGATTCATTGGTCCAGTCCCAAGAATCTGTTTTCCAGGTGCTTCTGCAGATCAGCCACTTTGGGACCTACCTTTATTTAACACATGCAGTGATGCACCTGCCCACTAGTTTTCAGGACAGGGGAGCCACACCAAGCAACCTTTGGAGTTCCAAGAGCCACAATCCAGAGTGGAGGTTCTCTAAGACAGTAGAAGTTCAAGTAGATTAAAATCTATGCACAAGCACCTCACTTCAAAGAAGCCCTTTTTTTTCAATCAGTAAGCAATTTTCTGTATCAGAGATTCCTTGGAGATCTAAGTAGACATTTCTCCAAAAATAAATAAATGTCCATTAAGCACATGAAAAGATGTTCACTATCATTAGCCTTGAGAGAAATGCAAATGAAAACTGTGATGAGGTAGAACTTCACACCCACTGGGATTGTTCTTATCAAAAGGGAAAGGATAAAACATGTTAGTAAGGATGTGAAGAAATCGGAATCTTATACACTGGCTAGTTAGAAAGTAAGATGGTACATCTGCTTTGGAAAGCAGTCTGGATTTCCCTCAAAAGTTTAAATATAAAGTTACCATATAACCTAGGTATTTCACTCCTATTCATAAACCCAAGAAAAATAAAAACACTTGTCCACACAGAAACTTGTATATGAATATTCTAAACAGCCTTATCTATATTATGCAGAAGTAAAGTATCTATATTGAGAAGTAAAAAATAAAACAAAATAAATGTCCATCAACTGATGGATGGGCAAATAAAATATGATACATCTTTTTAATATAATATTATTGAGCTAAAAGAAATGAGGTGCTACAACATGCTACGGCATGTTATGATAAGTGAAGAAGCCAGTCACAAAGACTGCATGTTGATTCCATTGAAAAATTTAATATAGGCTGAAGTGTAGAGACAAACAATAGATCAGTTGTCCCGGAGCCCCACAGATAGTTGTTACCTCAACTCAACAGGAACAACTTTGTTTTTCCGCCTTGGCTGCTATAGCTTAGGCTCTGGCCACCTGAACCTCAGAGGACATCTCCCTTGGTACACCTGTTGTCCTTCAGAGCAGGTGACCACTGCTTCATGTTCAGATGGCACCTAGAATGGAAACACTGATCTGAGTTCCCCCCAGGCAGAGCCAGGGCCCTGGACCCACAGTGTCTACATGCGCTCTCTTCCTTCCTGCTCTCAATTTTTCTTGTTAGCATTGGGTGAAGGTCCATGGAAAAACACTGGCAGATAGACACAGCTTCCCTTTCTGTTCAGGACGCCCAGACTGCTCAGCTTTTGGCCAGTTTGCACACATCCTTCAGACTGGAAGAACATTTCAGCTATTTTCTTTTTCCTGCTTAGATTTACAGGAGCTTCCCACTCCTGCCCCTTCTCTGCCAAACCTGAAAGTACCTGTGGCCCCCCTGACAGTCTACCTACTGTTTGGATTGTATTTCATTTGGTGTTTTGCAACCTCAGCTCTCTTATAGGTTAAAGACAACAAAGAGTTTGTAGATTATCTGACTTGTTCTCTGTTAGTATGAGGGTAATAGTCTTTGTGTTTTTTAATTTTTTTACACATCTTAATAATATGAAATTTTATTACATAGCCTCAAATTTATACCTGACAAAATTAACATTAGTTCTTTCATATCATCATGCAACACGTATTGAAATTTCCTTATCTTTTTTTTCAAAATGAGTTGGAAAATTGAAACAAATTCACAGGATTGAAACAAATTCATATATTTGATTTATTTTTCTTTTTTTAAAAATTGTGACAAAAACACTTACCATGAGATCTATCTTCTTATCAGATTTTTGAACATACAATAATTTTGTTAAATATAGGTAAATTGTTGGACACAGGATTTTTTGAACTTACTCTTCTTGTACCAAGGAAACTTGACACCTATTGGTTAGCAACTCCCCATTTCCCCCTCTGCCAGGTCTCTGGCAACCACCATTTTACACTTCCTTTATGAGTTTGACTCTTTACATACATTTTGTAAGTGAGATCACCCAGTGTGTGTCCTTCTGTGACTGGGTTATTTCACTTAGCATAACATCGTTCTTATTATCGTGTGGCAAAAATTTCTTTAAGGCTCAATAATATTACATGGTGTGTGTTATGATTTGGATATGAGGTGTCCCCCCAAATCTCTTGTGTTAAATGCAATAATTTTCAGAGGTGAAATGATTGGATTTTGAGAGTTGTAACCTACTTGGCCCCCCATGATTTGAATGGACACACTTGGTGGTAACTATGGGCAGGTGGGCATGGCTAGAGGAGGTGGGTCATGGGGGAGCATGCTCTGGAAGGGTGCATCTTTCTTGTCACTCATTCCCTACTCTCTCTGCTTCCTGGCCACCATGGGGTGAGCAGCAACCATCTACCGTTCTGCCATGATGTTCTGCCTCATCTTGGGCCCAGAGTGATGGATTTGGCCCACAATCATCTGAACCTCTGAAACTATGACCCAGAATAAACTTTTCTTCTTGCTGGGTGTTTTGGTAACAACCACCACCAAAAATCTGACTAATATGGTGTGGGGTGTGGGTGAGTGTGTGTGTGTATTGCACATCTGTACAAAATTACAAAAAAAGTAACAAAGTATTGATGATTGAGATATAATTTTCTTTATCTGTGGAAATGGATCACCTGACTACAGTCATTATGATCCAGTTTTTCATGTTATCCTGAAGGCTATTCTGTATACCAGTCACTCTCCTAGTTGGGTGTGAATAGTTACAGAGCTCACAGTCTACTTGGGTAGGAAGACAAACCCAATGTCAAAAATGCAATAATGATAATTAGCAGGGAATCAGCCATTGTCTGAGGTACCATCAGCAATCAAGCATTGTTAGTTTTCTTCTGCAAGTGTGTGTTTATCTCTTCACTAGTGTACGCCTCCTGGACTTGAGGATTTGGATGGCATCACATGCTTATATTTTTGTGTGTCTTATCCAGCAGCATAAGATTGGACATGAAAGAAAATCTTAGGACTATTGGTTTTGATATATGTTAATTGAGTAACTAGACACAAAGAATTCTTTGCATTCTTCAAGCAGAAGCAGCAGCAGCAAAGGTGGGTTCTCAGTGGGCAGGGAGGCCTCAAGGGATGAGATATGGCCCATGGAAGAGGAGCACTAGAAGAACAGGACCTCTTCTTCAGGGAGTTTTCCACTTTAAGGAGGAAATAAGACAGATGGTGGCAGAGGTGATCGGGAAGAATTCTGCTGGCCAGGACAGACTACAGATGCTGTGCTAGCAAGTTTGATTGGGCCGAAGAAATGTTCTTCACAAGTTAGTGGCTAAAAAATGGTTTTCTCTTGAGACAAACCCACACTTATAACATCATAGGACCACTAAGAACATAAGCAGCAGTTGGGTGGTTGTTAAGAAGGAAGTTCTGCAATCTCCACATCTTTGTGTCCTCAAAAAGCCTGCAGTCTCCTATTCCAGAAAATGAGGTGTGGAGGCAGGTCTACCTGGTATTGTTCACTCAGACCCACTCCCTGCCACCACTGATGTCTTCTTTCACCTGTCCTCAGATACACTTGCATCTGCTGAAGTTGATCAGAGAGAAGGCTAGAGAATCTTGTAAGGGGAGAGGGGGAAATATCAGATGATCAGGGGTCTTTTGATTCAGTATCTTCACTTGATAAAAGAAAAAACAAAAATCAACTGGGAAATAGTTTATGTATGGAAATTTCTAGCACTTTTGTTTTTTAATACTTTTAGTATACATAAACATTATCACTTTGAGCCTGCACGTAGGAAAGAGACAGAGCTGTTGTGAGCCTCTCTCTCCTTGACCAAGATCTGATCTGGGACCAGGAATTAACTGCTTTGCCTGAGGGCGGGAATTCACTGAGTGGCAAGATGGCATTGGGACCCATCTCAAAATTTCATCCTTGGAGTGCTGCCCTGACCCAGTGATCCCAGTTGTGTGAAGGAAACAGCCAGCCCTTCCAGAACCTTCATCTCTTTTCAGTCCTTGGGGTGCCGGTTCCATGGGAAGGACTTTGGGCTTCAGTGTGTGATGACTAATGTCCTATGCAAATAAATATGCCAACGGAGTCACACTTCTATTTGCCAATGGTCCTTTGCAATTTCATGCTGTTTCCATAAGCAGTTAATATTCTGCTATAAATCATTACCATTTTACATCCTCACATGCTAATAATAGATAATTATTTGCATTCTTAGTTTCTCCTGAAGGGAGGAGGGATAGGGAGTGAGGAAGTGGGTGGGGAGAAAGGCTATAGATTTAATTTATGGCTTTGGCAAATCCTTCTTGCAGTACCTTCTTCATTGTTTATCCAGCAGTCACCAGGGCACAGGGAGAGCTATATATCCCATTGATGAAATGCCAGGGCTTCCATCAAAACCAGAGGCATTTCCTCATAAATTGTGTCTTCTCCTCATATTATTTTAGGTTAATCTGATTCACTGTTAGATTCTCTATCTGGTCCTAACGAGACTGTTAGGAGAAGGTACATGTGCTTTTGAAGACAGGATGAGTCCGGGGCTGATGTGCAAAGATAAGAACGCTTTGGTTTGATGACCCTTCTTCAGTTTGAGGCCTCCTATTGCTCCCACTGAAAGGTTCCCCGAAGACCTTCCTGACAGATAGAGCACCTGCCTGCCTTCCTCTCCATTACACAGTGGAATGCCAAGCATTTGGCTTACATAACCATCAGGGTCCTCCACAGACCTCCTCCCTTACCTGGTGACACCAAAACCATGAGGTTACTATTCCCCACCACCAGCAAATCCAGCCACAGGAGGATGGACACATCCTCTACCAGCAAAATTAATACTCCTTATCTTCATCAGTGAGAGCATTTCTCTTCCATTAAAAAACCCAGACACTTGGATTTTTGTGTGTTCTTAACAATAGATGTGTGTGCAAGGTCACGGTGCCCAGACTCCTTTTTATGCTTTGCACAACAGCAAGTCTAGAATGGTCTTAAATCATTGCCTGGATAATGGCCAGCCGGGAGACACTCATTTCAGGGCTCCTAGAAGTATCGGTTTCTGAAATTGCTTGTGTAAATCACAGGGATTTTTAACAGCTTCGTTGTGAGGCAGGAGTAAGCCAGCTTTGTTTAACTATTCTCCTCAATTTTGGTGAAATAATTGATGATGATTTGAAGTTCAGAATGTGGTTCTTAGAAGACACATCATCAAAGATTTCACTGGCTGCTGTTGGAAACGAGGATCCTTTCCATCGTGGTATCAGTGTGTGTGCGCGCTTGTGCACGCGCGCTCACATGTGTGTACCTCCGTTGATGAAAGGTCAATCTTAGTGTTAAAAATAGGAAAGCAGAGTCCATGGTTCGGCATTCTGTCCACTCAGAAAATGCTTTAAGGGGTTGTGAGTTGTAAAATCACTAATTCTTCAGGGTCTTTTTTCAAGATGTCTCTTCATGACACCTGAAAATACAATAAATTTTAAAAATGTGATTACCAATCAAATTTGAATATGGAAAAAGCCAAAAGTTTCAAGCCTCTAAAGCCTCTCACAGGAATTCTCTGGAAGGCAAAATGATAGCAGTTTTAGGCCTGGAAGAGTAAACCTGAGTGCAGTTTTGCATTCTGCCAGACAGAAGAAACACCCCCATAACATGCAAGCCACACCAAGGAGGCATGGAGCCATGGATGAGTAATTAGTATTTGTGTTTATTGAAGGTGTGAATAGCCAATTTAACTGTAGGTAAAGGCATGTATCTTAATGGTAACAGCAAGAGATGTGGTAGTGTAAAAGCAACTTGGGGAGAGGAGACAGAGGAGAAGATCTGGAAACAACAGGACCTTCCTTGAGTTCTTCACTTCCCTGCCTCCCAGCACCCGCCCTTCCCTGCCACTGGCCAGTTTCCTCACCGAGTCATGAGTCATTGATTCATCACATGTCGATTGTGTCTCCAGTGTGTGAGGCATTGTGTGGCTGTAGAGGACAAGAAAATGGATCTTGTCTCCAAAGATGTCAGAGTTCAAAGCCAAGCAGGAAAACCATCCCAAAACACAGTGTGAGGAGTACATTTAAAGAATTCATTCAGCAAATTTTTCTTGAACATATCCTACATACCAGGCACTGTGCTAAATCCTGGAAATATGATGTCAAGAGGCAATAAATACGACCAAATCTTACATCTAGTCAATAAACTTCTCATTAGTTAATTCTGATTATCTCAGTGTTTAGTTGGGGTTGAAAGTGGGAGGATTCATGGATTTCCATGTGGATTTGGGCCGATGCTAAATGTCACCTAGGGTCAAGCATTCCTTTTCCCATTTGAAAAGCAAGACAGACAGACATATGTGAGCTTTCCCCAGCTCTCACTCTACACTTGGGAAGCTGATGCCTTCTGGTTTTTGAATCCCCTAAGAACCTTCTACACTCTGGCCGAGAAGGCAGAACTGTGCTGCCAGCACTAAGAGTCTAAATATTGTCTGGAAGAAGAAGTGACTTCAGTTCTGTGACAGCGAAGGGGGAAGAAATCAGGTATCCAATAAGAATAACAAATTATGGAAGAAAATGAGCCAACACATTTTTAAGCCCAGATGAAAGGGAGCATGACGGATTGGGTTTCTCCCACCCCATTCCACCCCCGCTAAACAGGACCACACGAGAAACATTTCTCATGGGAAGCTAGGAACCCTGCCAAGAGAAACAGTTCCCAGAGAAGGAGGCGGGGGCTGAGGGTCCTGTTTCATAAGATCAGGGTAGTGTTGCTGTCAGAAGGAAGGTGCTCACCATGGCCCCCCAACTCTCTGTGGTCACATCAAAGTCCAGTCTGTTTGTATCAAATAATGTCACTTCACCTGTGTGGAGGGTGGAGCTGACCTATCTCCAGCCCAGCACCACTTTGAGGCCACCCTGTTGGAAAATTTATTTTTAAGCCCCTAAGAAAGGTCTCTATTTAAAAAAAAATTGATGTGAAATCTTTCTCCTTTTGTTTTTAAGTAACCAACAAGAGCCAGCTCAGCTCTTTTAGCCCACTTAGTTTTAACTGTTTCCCTAAGACTTGCTAAGATGGTGCCATGTGACAGCTGAGATGAGAGGGCTTTCCTGGCCACCAACTACTCTCTTCTTTCAGAGACTGTTTCATACTTACTCTCAGTAGTTTGAGTTCTCAGAACCTTGGTTGCTGACTCTTGTTTTTCCTCTTCTCCAAATAAATATCTCCTTAAGAAATTCATTTAGCTTATGGTTTTTTGATATATTCATCAAAAGGAAGAAGAATGAAATTAATGAGTGTTTGATTTTTGTTTGTCTTTTAGACTCTTCGCACTTTTTTCTTGTGTTTTCTTTCTAATTAATGCTTTTCCCAGTTGGAAGCTGCCAGCATGTCCCTGGAATTCAGGAATTCTCTAGTTATAGTCGCCTTAGCTTATAGATTTTTAGTTTTCTGTTTAAGACCTCCATATAACTTTGAGAAATCAGAAAAGGATAAAATAGCTGGGCATAGTGGTCACACCTGTAATTCCAGCAGCTCGGGAGGCTGAGGCAGGAGGATTGTGAGTTCAAAGCCAGCCTCAGCAAAAGCAAGTTGCTAAGCAACTCCGCAAGCCCTTGTCTCTAAATAAAATACAAAATAGGGCTGGGGATATGGCTCAGTGGTCTAGGCCTCTGAGTTCAATCCCCAGTGCCCTCCACCCCAACCCCTCTAACCACGAAAAAAAAAAGAAAGAAAAAGGTAAAATATAAAGTGATTCATATTGTGGGTAACATCGTTCCTGAAAAAACTTACCCAGTGTTTGTGGAAAGTGAAGGAAGGATACAGAGATAAAGGAGTGATACATTTCTTTTTCCCTGTGTGCCCTGGACAGCCTCTGTTTTCTATCCTGGCGGGTCTCCCTCCTCTTCGTGGCCCAGCTGTATTAATACAGCCAAATCCTCTTTCCACACAGTGCCCTCTTCATGGTGTACTTCTTCCTGTGACCCTGCCTTAGCCCATCTCCCATATTTGTCTTTCCCCTTTACTCAGCCACACAAATCTCTTCCTTCTCTGAACCCTGATGTGAACTTCAGTGCCTCCTTATTCGCTGGTTGAAATCCTCTCATTCCTAGAAAGCGCTGCTTGCAAAGTGTCTAGACACACTGAAAATCTACGATTTTTTATTTTGTTTTGTTTTAAGAGAATTACCATACACCTGATGACCGTCACCCTTCATTTCCCAAGAGAGTTTGTCAATTTCTTAGGTCTTAGGCAGTATCTGGTAAGATAGTCTAAAACTCTCTGTGGATGATGCTCCTCAAGGGCCTGACTCAGAGACTGTGGTTGTGGCAGATGGTGACAAGAGCACCACCCTAGCTCAGTCCTGCCAATACTCAGGCCTCTGAGCCCCCTGTCAGCAGACCAGTCCTCATGGGTCTTGGGGATGCCACTCTTTACACCTCCCGAATAACACTAGCCACTGGTAACCTACCCTTTTGTGAGATCAGCCCTTTGTACTCCCACAAAGATTAGTGACAACAGGGGTTAGATCTAGGGAGGGTCAGCCAGGTAGCTGTAGCCTCAGTCTTTCTGTAGTGACGTCTACTGAGAGCATTTAGCGTCTTAGGATTTGAATACTTGAAAACAGAATTTATGAGATAACGTCTCCTCCTCTCAGTACCGTCTCTGCTTTCCATGGAAAGACTAACTTCCTCATCAATCTTGGCAGCTAATCTGCTTTATAGCATCTGTGAGAAAAATAAAACCCAGTGTTGCCCATCTCTCCACCCCCAACCACCAGCCCAAACAAAGTGCTCCTGGGAGACGAACCGTTTGGGCTCCAGAGACACAATCAAGTGGGAAATCAGTGAAGAGCTGGGGAGTACTTGGTGGCTCTTAGAACATGACCTTCCTTCCTTTAGATAAACTTGAAGGTGTCACATTTTGTGGGTAATAGTCACAGTCAAGACAAAGATAAAGAGAGCAGGTGTCTTTTCTGGGGGGAGTGCTAGGGAGTGAATCCAGGGGTGCTGAACCACTGAGCCACATCCCCAACACTGTTTTGTATTTTATTTAGAGACAAGGTCTCACTGAGTTACTTAGGGTCTTGCTAAGTTGCTGAGGCTGGCTTTGAACTCACGATCCTCCTACCTCAGTCTCCCAAGCTGCTGGGATTACAGGTGTGCACTACCACACCCAGCAAGAGAGCAGGTGTCTTTAAAATGAACTTTCTGTGTGTCTTTGCCAAAATTCTTGTGCTCGTTCAGTGGGAAGTGTGAGTGCTTTCTCTATGTCAGCCTGTTCTGGAATGATATACTGCTGATGTGACCCTGAAAGGTTAATTATCCAATTTATTAAGCTTGTGTTTCTATGAAAATAGGAAGGAGACAGGTTTTTTTTTCTTTCTGGGCTCAGATTCATAGATTTTTAATCATAAAAGAAATATCCAGTAGCTTCTCCTGTTAAAAGCAGACCCAAAGTAGCGTTTTGGTTTGACAAGATGGAAGAGTCCTGGCATTGGATGGTGGTGTTGGCTGTGTAAAGCCACTGAGTTGTATACTTAGACATGGTCAAGTAGTAAATCCTATGTCATCTTACCACAATAAAAAATAGTTATTAATGCAAAAAAAATAAAAAGACAATAAGAAAGGTTAACCCTAAAAGACAATGTTACTGCTTCTACCACCCAGTACATGTAGCAGGTGTGCAAAAAATGTACTCTACACAGATAATTAGACAAATGAGTACCCATTGGATTCAGCATGCTAGGCTTAACGTGTGCAGAAAGATGGTGGATGCCAATGTAGTATTAGTTGTCTCTTCTAGCACTTACTGTGGTTGGAGTAACCAATATACCTGCAGGAATGAGGCAGAAGTGTCCAGCAGATAAGCTGACCTCTGACCCTCTTCCACAGCTGTTTGTAACCCCCAGCCCTCTGTGTCTCTTTTTTTCCTTGCCACATAGATGCCCAGCCTACAGAAGGAGAGAGGGAAATATGGAACCAGATCAGTGCTGTCCTCCAGGATTCCGAGAGCATCCTCACAGACCTGCAAGCTTACAAAGGCGCAGGGCCAGAGATCCGAGACGTATGCCAATGATAATGTAGAGCTGATGACACCTCTGGGAGGGGAGGAAGAACCATGTGCAGAGCATACAGAGATTAAGTAATAGCCCTAATATTTCCTAGAGCACCAGAGGAGCAAGGAGCGTAATGTGTCCTAATGTATGAACGGCCCCTTTGATTCCAGTCCATTCATAGTAGCACACGGTGCTGGGGACCATGTACAGTTTCAGCCATTCTCTTCCCCAACCTACAGCTGGTCTTGCAGGACTCACACTTAAGCAATGGCATCGGTGCATGACTTCATTAAGGGGACTGTACACATAAAGTCTATGAAGAACACTTGAATTGCAAGTCGTGAGGTCTGAGATGACACGTACTTTTCAACATTTTGTGATGATTTTGGCAGATTTCATCTGTGTCCTACACAGCAGCCACAAAACCCGGGCTGAAGTGGACTGTAGGCTTGTCGTCTTGGGAGTTGTTGTTGGTATTTTAAATGAAAAAACAAAACAACAAAGTAAAAAAGAAGATAATCAGTGCAGGTTTTCAGACTTCATCATGCCTGTAAGGCAAGGAGCTTCACGCTCCTTTTACTTGAAAGCATTAGAACTTTTGGCTTTTGCTTTGTTTTGTTTGAGGTGGGGTCTCCCTATTGCCCAGGCTGGCCACAGACTCCTGGGCTCAAGTGATCCTCCCACCTCAGCCTCCAGAGTAGCTGGAACAACAGGTGTGTGCTACCACATTAGTTTTATGGAAATATCAACACACGCATTTGTGTGTGCACACATAGCACACGCACGCATATGCACATACACACATACCACTGCCACTGCCACCATCCTTCTGAAAAGAACACTATCATCCTCATAATCCCCAAGCTGCTGAAACTCAGACAAGACAGCATTGCTCTGAAAGCAACAACCTATGAAGATAGGGTTTTTCTACTTAGGGGTCACTGTTTAATTTAGGTGATATAGGTAACATTACAGACTGGCAGGAAGATAATACATATTATGGAGAAAGGAAAATATCTAAGAGTCTGCACTTTATAGTAAGTGCTAACTCTAGAAGAATCAATAATAGTGGAGAGGGCTGAGTTTCTTCCAATTCAAATGTATATATATTTTTTAATTCAATGTAACAGGAAAAAAGAATGAAGCCAGATCTACCTGTAGAGCCATTTGCTTTATGTTTAAGTGGTGAAAATTTCTTTCAAAATGAGCATCTTGGGGACAGTCCAGTGAATCATTGTCAACTTATGAGTATACATTCACAAAGTACAGCAGGGATTGTATTTTTTAATTAAAATATTTTTCCATCTTATGGCATTTTGATGTGGTGCTTGTTACTTCTCTTTTTTTAAATAAACTTTTCTACCATTTTTTTTTTGTAGGCAATTCAAAACCCCAATGACATTCAGCTTCAAGAAAAAGCTTGGAATGCAGTGTGTCCTCTGGTTGTGAGGCTAAAGAGATTTTATGAGTTTTCTATACGCCTAGGTGAGTGTGATTCCCATTTTCGTGTCCCACATGTGAAGTTCTGTTTTGCCAATTGAAAACATAGCAGGAATAGCTTTTCATGTTGTGAAATGTCTTATAGTCATCCACTAGGTCTCATGAGGTCATTCATGAACAACAACTCTGGTCATACCTTTTAATGTACCCCAGAGTTTCTTCCACTGAACAATGGCATCTTGAGAGTATCTCTTTCTCTACTGGCACATTAAGGGTGGGCTTTTCATTGTCTGTGGTCATCTTTGTGCAACTTTTTGTAGTTTCCTGTTGGATAATCTTATTTCTGAATAGCAGTGAAGTTGGAAGATACAGGTTCTCTGCTAACCCAAAAAGAACCCAAAAAGAATTTTTCACTCATGTGAAAACTCAGTATGGTAAAATACAAGGAAACAAACACATTGTTTTTTCTTTTAGTATTAAAAGCAAATAAACACACACATGCACGCACATGCATGCACACACACATACCTGCATGGATACATGGCTCTGCAGAAGCAAGAGGAAGGCCAAGTCTGGTTGACAGAAGGCTCAGGGTGAATATGATATCATCATGGTCCCCACCAGTAAAGCTATATGAGGTTTCACTTGTTAATATAATATATCTAGAATGAAAAAGGCAGTATGTTCTACTTTACATTTGCCATAAAATGAATGCCACATTTCAAGCAGAAATTAAGAAATTGAAATACTCTGGGGAAAAAAATGGCCATGATATTGAGAGGACTAGAAGCTGAGATCAAGGGAAGAAGACTTCCGCAGACTCTCAGAAGAGAGATCAAATTCTCTTTGTTTTCTTAAAGCATATGTTTAGAACTAATGAACTGAAATCCCAAGGAACCCAGTTTCAGCTCAGCAGAAGGAAAGAGGTCCATCAGTTAGACCAGGCCATGGCGTAACTGGCTGCTTCCCAAAACAGTACATTCTCACAGTTGGGAATATTTAAGAAAGGCTGGAGGTATCCCTTTTAAAGAGGCTGTAAAAGACATGTAAGGGCTATGTGAGGCAGTGCTGGCAAACTGTTCTGTAAATTGCCAGGTAGTAAGCATTAAAGCTTGTGGATTTTGCAACTACTTAAACTCTGCTTTTTTTTTTTTTTTTTCCTCGTACTGGTGATTGGACCCAGGGGCACTTCATCACTGAGGCACATCCCCAGCCCTTTTATATTTTTTATTTTGAAAAAGTATCTTGCTAAGTTGCTTTGAATTTGTGATCCTCCCACCCTAGCCTCTCATGTCGCAGGCATTACAGGTGTGCACCACCACGTCCAGCTTAAACTCTGAATTTATAGCATCAGAGTAGCCTTAGTCATTTCAGGAAGGTATGACCATATCTATCTTGTAATTAAAGTTTTTATGCAAAAACAAGCAGTGGACTTGAGTCAGCCCGTGGACCATAGTTTTTCAATCCCTGCTGCAGAGAGTTTGTTACATGACTTTATGCTGACATATATAATGTTTACATATATATGTGTATGTATGTGTATGTGTGTGTGTGTGTGTGTGTGTGTGTAAAAACTATGGAGAATGTTTAGAAACAGACAAGAACAGGATTGTAAAATTAATGATAGAGGGAAATATAGTGATAGGTTTGTAGAAAACACTTGGGAACAGGCTAAAATACAAATGCAGAGAAAAGCTAGAACAGGACCAGAATTCTTTGTGGAACAGGTAAATCTAACCCATGTGTCCAAAGGTGCTGTCATATCTCATGATGTCACGAATGGTTCTCATGAGCATGACCCAAAGACACTTATCTGTGGTCTTCCAACCGTGTCAGGAAATGGAAGGATTAAATATGTGAGCTTGAGCTTAGAGAGACACTTCCAAACCTGTATGGCCGTGGGGTTCTGCGTGTAGGTAGCGGGTGGAGCCCCGCGAGACTCCTCTCTGTCATCTACGTGCCTCTCCTCTCACACCGACGTGGGGAATACCTGGAGAGGAAGCACCCATGCAGGCTGCCTCTGAGACTGTCAGCTGGGGCTGACAATAGTGCTTTTTTGAGGTATATCTTTAGGCCACCCAAAATATTGACATTTATCCCTTTGGCTTTCAGAAAAAGCTCTTCAGAGTTTGTTGGAATCACTGACTTGTCCACCCTACACGCCAACCCAGCACCTGGAACGGGAACAAGCCCTGGCAAAGGAGTTTGCAGAAATTTTACATTTTACCCTTCGTTTCGATGAGCTGAAGGTTAGGCCAAATGTGTGTGATAGGGACACAGACTCATACTGAGTACCAGCCACACACAGCTCTTCTGCTGGCAGGGGCCGGGTGGGAGGTGAAAACATAGTTCCTTCCCCAGAGGCATGTACTATGGCAAGTATTTGCATTCCATGTGGTAAAAGTAATTTAAGATGATGATTTATATATGAAAATTCAAAATCTGCCAAGTAAGAGGAAACCTTTTCAAGTGTCTGCTCCTTATTGAGAACAAATATACTTTCCCTGAAATCTAGCCCACAGTACAAACGGGGCATATTTTAGAATAAAGAAGTTCTTGGTCCTTATTTTAACCAGAAGTTCTGACTCTTGAATAACAAAGAGAATTTCTGGCATGTTTACAAAATCTAGTGTCTGTGCTCCTCATACTCGTCCCTTCCTGATACCGAGAATGACCATCTTTCCTCTCTTCTGAATTTCAGATGAGAAACCCAGCCATTCAGAATGACTTTAGCTACTACAGAAGGACAATAAGTCGCAACCGCATCAACAACATGCACGTGAGTCCTTGGGCTCCCTGGCCTTTGCCAGCTGCTCCGAAGACCTTTTGCTTTCCACATCAGAGAGGGCACAGAGAAAAGAGACTCCTTGCCTGTAATTCTGTTTCCAGAAAAGACTGTTGGAGGATTTTGACTTTATTTTTATAATTGTGTCTTCTCTTCTTATTTTCATCAGCTAGACATTGAGAATGAAGTTAATAATGAGATGGCCAATCGAATGTCCCTCTTCTATGCAGAAGCCACACCAATGCTGAAAACCCTTAGCAATGCCACAATGCACTTTGTCTCTGAAGTAAGTGAAGTTCAGCGACAAGGTGGTTTTTTTTTTGGGGGGGGGGCAGTTCTTAATTGTGTATAAAAGCTGCTAACAGGTCTAACATACATTTATGTCTTCCTTTAGAACAAAACTTTGCCAATAGAGAACACCACAGACTGCCTCAGCACTATGACAAGTGTTTGTAAAGTCATGCTGGAGACTCCGTAAGTGAAATCAGAGGTCCCTTCATGGTTGAGAGTTTGTAGAGCTGGGGCCTGTTGAGGTGATGCTGATGTGGACACGTGCCATTTGAGTCAGCATGTAACAATTTATGGGTATATTATCTGCTTCGATTTCATAGAGAACTCAGTGGGATGTATAATCATGTAGATGAAGAAACTGAGGCCCAAATTGCTTGATTGACTTCCCAAAGGTGGCATTCCTTGTTCAAAGGCAGAACCACCACTCAAAGATGCTGTAGAAGATATGTAAAGACCAAATAAATGGAGGTGCGGGTTAGATGGATGGCAGTCATAAACACTGCGAGATGCGAGGAGCAAGAATAGAAGTGAGGTTGGGGTAACAGTGGTAGTAGATCTCATTCCCTCCCTCTCTCTCTCTCTCTCTCTCTCTCACTTCTCTTTCTCTCTCTCTCTCCGCCTCCCTTGGTTTCTTCATCTAACAAAGACCATAACATTATATACTGTGCAGAGTGTTTGGGAAGGCCAAAGGTGTCAAGGGTGCTTTATCAAATTTGATGTCTGTTCAAATGTAAGAGAGCACTAATTTCCTATATTTCACTTATATCAAAGTTGAAATTTCTTCCAAGACAGAATTAGTAATCATTCTCATAGTGGGGCCATTTTATAATGAAATAAGGGCTAAGAAAATCTGTAGAACTGGCCTGAATTATTTCACTCACCAGGGACCCCATAACAAAATGCAAACTCCGCAAATACTCTCAGCTCAGTAAAGGGTATATAATTTCTTTGAGGTATCTTTGCCAATCCTATTCAATCTGCAGCCGGTGTCTTAACAAAGGAAGTTACTCTGACTGGGGACACAAGTGCTGCTCTGCAGAAATGAGCCCGATTCTTTTGTCCTGTAATGAAGCCATTATTCTCTATAATCTTGGACAGCCAGAGGGACCTGCTATAAAATATTTAAGATGAATGGATGAGGGAGGGACATACCTGATGAGCTGGCTGCTGAAGGGCAGAAGAGAACAGAATTTACTTCCCTCTAATTTGCCTTATTTTTGTACTGAATTGCCAGTTGGATAGATTCAACAATTATCATTAGGGTCTCTTGGAGACTGTGCTAACCCACTTGCTGCAGGTCTGGGATTGTTCTCCAGAGAGGATTAGAAGAGTTTCCAGTTGTGTAGTCCAAACCACTCATGCTCTGCCAAGGAAGTGACACCCCTGCCATGTCCTCTCTTGCAGGGAGTACAGGAGTAGGTTCACAAGCGAAGAAACACTCATGTTCTGCATGAGGGTGATGGTGGGGGTCATCATCCTCTATGACCACGTCCACCCCGTGGGAGCCTTCTGCAAGACATCCAAGATCGATGTAAGTATAGCGGTGCAATGTTCTTCTCCCATAAGAGCCCACATGTGTTGCCAAACACTCAGCTTCTCTGATTCTGGCCTCTGTTCACCACTGAGAGTGCCTCCTCATGGCTGCTCTCCACAGCAAGAGGCCATTCTTGCTCATATGCTTAGGACATTTTCAAAGATGGAGCAAGGATGCTGAGATGCTGATCAGTCTCTTGGCTAAAAGCACACCAAGACACAGGTGACCCGTCCCTTAGCTGCATGCTGCCCCTTCACGGACCCAATGTGCCCCATCAATACGATTTTTTTTCTGTTGCGTGTGCACTGATGTGAAAAGAATTGGGAGATACTGGATTGCAAGACCCCCTGGTCAAATGCCAAATGGCCCTGTTTCCTCTTCTATCACTCACTCCGTACCTGCTGCCCCTCCCAAATGTCCTGCCTTTTCCATTTATTTGAACATGCACCATCCATTTTCCTTGCTAGGAGGACCTTTCTTTTCCTCTCTGCTGGGTGGATTTCTTTCAGGTACTCTTCAACTATCACCTCATCCAGGGACACATTTCCTGTGCAGTGAGTGGGTAGAGTCTGCCTTCTCCAGTGGTCCTCAGAGCATGCACCAGTTTGTATTTTCTGACCCTCCCACGAACTCCAAGTTTTGGGGCAAGGACAGGGCTCATGATCTATATACCTGATGCCTGCTTCATTGTCTTGCACTGTATCGGGCACATTGCACATGCCACTCAAATAGATGATCCATAGGCTTTTTACTGAATGAATGAATGATGCTTGGAAAACACTAGATTTAAAGGGGTGTGCAGGTGCTTTGACGTGGGTGGTGCCCAGTGTTCACCCATCTACACAAAATGGCCTATTTAATGCACTGGCACTGTCAAGATAAAGCCTGCAGCCCAGAGGGACCACAAGTCTGAAGAATACAAGGAAAATCATCAACAAAATATGTAACTTGGATTACTCACTTACGGTTCTGAGTTCCTAGGCATGGCTCTTCGTAAAACTTTCATGATACTTATTATAATCATATCTATTTAATAAAAAA